>SRVM01017119.1:0-28305 GCA_007570785.1 Antilocapra americana | reverse complement strand
CCTGTGTAGTCTAGCAGCAGGACCCCCATTATCACTGTTATCACCATTATCTCATGCACTGAGTATCCCTGTGTAATCTGGCAGCAGGACCCCCATTATCACATGCTTTTCAGCAAAAGTCATCATTTGCAGCTGAATCTCATTTTCTTCACTTTCAAATGAATCTGACCTGAATTGTACCATTGGCTATGCTCCAGACACAAAATGGAAATGAGGAAGTTGTTCTGAACAAAATGGAACTAGGAGAGACTGCACTAACTCTACTGTAATTTCAAGTCTAGACAATAATTAAGATGAAGCCAAACCCCAATGGCCTTGGTTTAATATTATTTATAACTTATTTGGCTCCCAGATATTTTAATAATAAAAATGGCTTTAGCTTTATTGAGGTATAATGACATGAAGAGGGTACACATATTTAAAGGGTAAAATTTGAAAAGTTTTGACATACATGTGAATCCACAAAACCATTACTAGAGTCAACATAATGGACTTATCACCTCCCAAAGCCCCCTCCTGTCCCTTTATAACCCCTCCCTGACCTGGAAGAAAGGAAATCATTCCTAAAGGAAATCAGTTCTGAATATTCCTTGGAAGGACTTATGCTGAAGCTGAAACTCCAATACTTTGGCCACCTGATGCGAAGAGCCAATTCATTGGAAAATACCCTGATGCTGGGAAAGATTGAGGGCAGGAGGAGAAGGGGATGATAGAGAATGAGATGGTTGGATGGCATCACCAACTCAATGGACATGAGTTTGAGTAAACTCTGGTAGTTGCTGATAGACAGGGAGGCCTGGTATGCTGCAATCCATGGGGTCGCAAAGAGTAGGACACGACTGAGCGACTGAACTGAACTGAACTGGACTGGGAGGGGCTAGTGGAGAGTAACAGACAGTGTGAAAACACAATGAGAGAAGTTACTTGCTCAAATGTAAAAATAATAACATAAAGTTATTAGAAATCAGATATGCAGATGACACCACCCTTATGGCAGAAAGTGAAGAAGAACTAAAGAGCCTCTTGATGAGAGTGAAAGAGGAGAGTGAAAAAGTTGGCTTAAAGCTCAACATTCAGAAAACTAAGATCATGGCATCTGGTCCCATCACTTCATGGCAGATAGATGGGGAAACAGTGGAAACAATAGCTGACTTTATTTTTCTAGGCTCCAAAATAGCTGCAGATGGTGATTGCAGCCATGAAATTAAAAGATGTTTACTCCTTGGAAGGAAAGTGTGACCAACCTAGATAGCATATTTGGAGAAGGCAATGGCAACCCACTCCAGTACTCTTGCCTGGAAAATCCCATGGACAGAGAAGCCTTGTAGGCTGCAGTCCATGGGGTTGGTAGGAGTCAGACATGACTGAGAGACTTCACTTTCACTTTTCACTTTTATGCATTGGAGAAGGAAATGGCAACTCATTCCAGTATTCTTGCCTGGAAAATCCCAGGGACGGGGGAGTCTGGTGGGCTGCTGTGTACGGGGTCACACAGAGTCGGAGACGACTGAAGCAACTTACCAGCAGCAGCGGCAGCATATTAAAAAGCAGAGACATTACTTTGCCAACAAGGGTCCATATAGTCAAGGCTATGTTTTTCCAGGGGTTATGTATGGATGTGAATGTTGGACTATAGAGAAAGCTGAGCGCTGAAGAATTGATGCTTTTGAACTGTGGTGTTGGAGAAGACTCTTGAGAGTCCCTTGGACTGCAAGGAGATCACACCAGTCCATCCTAAAGGAGATCAGTCCTGGCTGTTGGTTGGAAGGACTGATGTTGAAGCTGAAACTCCAATACTTTGGCTACCTGATGCGAAGAGCTAACTCATTGGAAAAGACCCAGATGCTGGGAAAGATTTAAGGCAGGAGGAGAAGGGGATGACAGAAGATGAGATGGCTGGATGGCATCACCGTCTTGATGGACATGGGTTTGGCTGGATTCAGGGAGTTGGTGCTGGCTTGCTGTGATTCATGGGGTCGAAAAGAGTCGGACATGACTGAGCGACTGAACTGATTAGAAACCAGCCATTTGACCCAGCAATCCCACTGCTGGGCATATACACCGAGGAGACCAGAATTGAAAGAGCCACGTGTACCCCAATGTTCATCACCGCATTGTTTACAATAGCCAGGACATGGAAGCAACCTAGATGCCCATCAACTGACGAATGGATAAGAAAGCTGTGGTACATATACACAATGGAATATTACTCAGCATTAAAAAAAAAATTCATTTGAATCAGTTCTACTCAGGTGGACTGAACTGGAGCCTATTATCCAGAGTGAAGTAAGCCAGAAGGAAAAACAATACAGTATACTAACGCATATATATGGAATTTAGAAAGGTGGTAATGAGAACCCAGCATGCGAGATAGCAAAGGAACGCAGACGTATAGAACAGACTCGTGGACTCTGTGGATGAGGGCAGGGGTAGGATGATTTGGGAGAATGGCATTGAAACATGTTAAGTATCATATGTGAAATCAATCGCCAGCCCAGGATTGTTGCTCGGGGCTGGTGCACCGAGATGACCCAGGGGTAGGGAGTCGGGAGGGAGGAGGGAGGGGGGTTCTGGAGGGGGAGCATATGTACACCCATGGCAATATCATGTCATTGTATGGCAAAACCAATAAAAAAAAAAAGAAAAAGAAACCAGCAATGGATTGCTTTTCTCCTTTTATTAATCTTGAACTGAATAACTCTAAGTACAACACAAATCCTATAAGCCGAAAACAAAGCTTGCTGATTTAGGCGACATAAAATACAATGGTTAAATTCCCTTCATGCATTGAGTACGCAGTACTTACAAATAAATAAGAAAACAATAAGGAGCAAATAGAAACATGTTCAAAAGGGTAGAGAAAAGTGAGCAAAATGTTATGCCAGTGTCATTTCAAGTTGCTCAAGCTCATGCACAATATGAGAAATGCATCCTGAAAATGGGGAGCACACATGTTTCTCCAGCTATCCAAGTGGACAGAGATGATTCCGGTCCACAAAATGCAAAATAGAATGTAGGAAGAACAAGGACAGATCTAATACACATTTGTCTTCAAATCAGAAATGGAATGTCCTGGCGCAGGAACTGAAGAGGGGAAGAAAGTTTTCTTGGAGAATCTTCCAGACCAGAGCCAGGAGAGCCAGCTCGCCCTATGATGGTTGCTCTCTACCCACTGGTTGGACGTTCAGGTTGTGGATCTGATTTTCTTCCTCATGCTCCAGGGTTAGTGTGGTTCTCTAATCTCAAGTGTTTTAGAAGCTCTTAGCCATCAAATCTCTTCACAAGTTTATTGTCTCCACCCTTTCTGCAGAATTTTTCTTTTTGGAGCCTCTCATTCTAAACTTCAACTCTTACATCATTTTTCATAATTTCAGCCCTTTCTGTACGTGCTGCATTCTGATGGCACTCTCAGATATACTACTTCCAATTACAAGTTTTATCTTTATTTTTATTTGTTCTATTATTCAGTTGGCTAGTTGATTATAAGCTTAAACACACTCATGCTTTATTCATTTCTGAACTTCTGTTGAGTTGTTTTGCAGATCCATAATTTTGACACTTCCTGTTCTTGCCTTACATTTTGTACTCTTATTTTTTTAAAAAATAGATCATTTAAAATAGTTGTGGATTGTTCCTTAATCTTCACAGTGTGTTTTCCCTTATGATGGTTTATTTGCTCAAATGGCTTATACTTCTGATAAAAATATTCTTCTTTGAGATGGTCTTACTGAGAGTCCACTGTGCTCTAGAGCATGAAGGTGTCTCTGGAGACTCAGTCTACAGCACTGGCCTCTGCTGGGTACAGTAACTTTCTCCAGTTTCAACCCTTTTGCGTTTTGTTTTTATTTTAGTTTCTCTGGTTGGGGTATAGGTACTACAGGGGCTGCACAAAGTCAAAACCAAACCCCACAGGAGGCAGAAGACTTGCTGATGTCTTTTTGGGGTTTGTTTAAGACCCAGAGTATCATAGCTATGAGGGGACTTGAATACTGTAACATTACGTCTGAGTTATTTAATAAAAAGCATGTGTATAAACATATATACTTATATAAAATCTGAGCTTCAGAGAATGCTACCTGAAAATTAAGTCTGAAGAAATTTGAGATGAAAGCAACTAGTCCAAGGTAAGAGTTTGAGTGCTAAATCTCGATGAGAAATGAGATTACGTATAATTTTCAATTTTTGTTCCTTGAAGTGGCTCAGATTTTAGCCAGAAGATGTACCCTGATGTCTCTCTTTTTTTTAAATTTTCTTTACTTTATTGTGTTGGTTTTGCCATACAATGACATGAAACCACCATGGATTTACATATGCTCCCCCTCCAGAAACCCCTCCCTCCTCCCTCCCGATTCCCTCCCCCTGGGACATCTCGGGGCACCAGCCCCGAGCATCAATCCTGGGCTGGCGATTGATTAGACATATGATAATTAACATGTTTCAATGCCATTCTCCCATATCATCCCACCCTTGCCCTCTTCCACAGAGTCCACGAGTCTGTTCTATACATCTGCGTTCCTTTTTCTGTCTCGCATGCAGGGTTCTCATTACCATCTTTCTAAATTCCATATATATGCATTAGTATACTGTATTGTTGTTTTTTCCTTCTGGCTTACTTCACTCTGGAATATAGGCTCCAGTTCCGTCCACCTGAGTAGAACTGATTCAAATGAATTTTTTTTAATGCTGAGTAATATTCCATTGTGTATATGTACCACAGCTTTCTTATCTCTTAATGCACTGCTATTATACTATGTGGGTGAGTTCTTCCTATTAAGCGTATATATGAAGGTTGAACTATAAAATAATCCTATATCCCGAAAGACTTCATTTACAAGGTGGGAAGTAGTGAGGAAAAGCTATTAACTGTAGCTTTCAGTTTTAAAGTGTCTAGAATTCATGGTGATTTCAAATTGTGAGATGCTAAGAGATTTGAAATAAAATTTCACTATAATCATAATATTGAAAGGTTAGCAGATAAACAGCCATGGATGCTTATCTGTGCTTATTATATGTGAGTAGAATATTAAAGTTTTTGATTTCTTCTATATTCAAGGTTTTCCAGATTTTTACTGACTTCACTCAGCATTATTCAAAACTTAGATATAAGCAGAAGGGTGAGGAACAAGACAGGTCCCTGAAGGGAATGTGAGGGAACGTCCCACATGGTTGTCATCATGGTAAATAAGGCATAGCTGTGGCCTAGTCAGGGTTAGGAAATATTACTCTGATGAAATTACACTAATGATTGATACTTCACATGCTGAGGATTGAGGGGGCGAGAGAGGTGATAGCATAAATATTAGAGTCACTTTTAAAGAAACACTCTTCATTTGTATTTTTGGCAAGAATTCCCCAAAACAGCAGGTCTACATTTTTACACTTCTGACTATAAAACAACTCTGTCTCGTCCTGGGCACTGCAAACTTCCCTCACAGCTGAGGCTTCCAACTGAACAATTGATCCTTAATGCCTGGCTTTTCCCTCCTGTTCAGCCTTGTAAAGCTGTAAACTGTTTTCCCAGATGTGACCTGTGCACTCTGGCCTCAGAATCACCTGCAGTGGATGCAGCGATGCCCCAGTGTCCCAGGCATCACCCCAAAGTGAGTGAGTCAGGTGCTCTGAGCTGAGCCTGGTCTCTGCCCGTGACCAAGCCCCATGTGCCCCCACTCGCTGTGGTTGTGGGAGGCACAGACACCCCCCTAACCCCGTACCTGCCAAGAGCGTCGCGTGGCTCAGAGGCAGGGGGACTGAGGGAGGGGGAACTGGTTCCCCTGGCCTCACCCCAAGCAAGACAGGTCAGGGCTGTAGGCACAGCAGGCTCTGCAAAGCTGCCCACCACCTCACTGAGCCACATGCGCTCTATGGACAGCCCAGGCAAGGGGCATCCTGAACACTACAACCTACTCCAGAACATAAGTTCTGTGTTACAGGGAACACACACATCTAACACATTGATGGAAACAACGGCATATATTGAGAAATTTACATTTGTTTTCATTTAACTTTCTAAACACACATGAGATGGCTGCCTTTATGCAGATGCTACTGATGTGGGACCCCAGGCTTAGATGAAAAGGAACTTGGTTTTAACAAACTGAAGGTTATTTTTAAATTTTACCATAGAAGCTAACTAGTGGGGGGTGTGCCATTTAGGAATCGATATCGTCAATGTTAGACTGTGATCAGTGGCTGTGGACTGAGGATGCTGTGGGGAGTCAGTGTCTGTGACTGCCACCGAGCCCCCACCCCCGTCCACACACTGGACGGAGACAGCTCAGTGAGTCCAGGCATTGAGCCTTCACTTTCTTTTCTTATTCTATTAATAGCTAATGCTTATATTATGGTTGTGAAAGCAATAGAAGTTACATTTAGCATAATAAAATTATAAGGGGAATCAGTTATCCTTATGATCAATGACTTTATCCTATCTTCAATTATTAGTCTAATAAGTTAACTAAATTCTTAGCTTGATTATTCAGACATTATTCTCATTCCATGCATTATTTAGACTCACTTTAAGTACTGTCAGCCAATTTTGAAATTTCCTTTAACTTTTAGATTAATTCTACATAGGTCTCTCATTAAAACTACATGTAAACAGCTGTCAAGGTTCTTCAACATTGCATTCAAATAAATACATTTTGTTAAAATAGTTTTGACTTAATTCACTTAGATAAAAAGCTTTACTTAAACTGCTTTTAATATGATTAGAAAAAACAGATACATTACATAACATGAAAGAAATCTAATAAATTCATATTTTCCTGAAATAGCAAATGCTACTAATTAATTGACAATTGGTACCAATTATTTCCACATAAAACTAAAGGCAATCAAAATTATCATTTGTAACAGATAAAATGAAAAAAATACATAATTTGGCTTTGCACATGTTTCTCCATCTTACCTGCTGGTTTACAGGAAAGTTTCTGTTGATTTTTTTAATCTGCAAAAATAAACAAAGAAATGTGAGATCAGCGAAGATAATGTAATACAAGAACCCCAGGTTTATGGGACTCGCTTCTTAGTGAGCAAACTAAGAGTAAACTATATTATTGACATACTAAAATCATTGCATATCAAGCACCAATCAGGAATTTTTTTTTTAATTCTGACTGTCAAAAATGTCCCAAATTTCATAAACAGACATTTCAGAAATATTTCAACTTAATCATATTCTGCTCATGAGAAATGAAAAGCCTCTGATCCCACAATCTACCGAGAATGTACAGCATAACTGTTTGTAACTTCTCTCATTATTCACTTTCACTTCATATTATATTTTATTTGTTTTAACCCATAAGAGAAGAGAGGGAGTGGAATAATCAGACACTAAAGGATGCTGCATATTATCAAGATATTTTCAGTCAGGACTACAAATAAACATTTAAGATCATTTATTGAGTGAATTGGAGAAGGAAAAGGCAGCCCACTCCAGTATTCTTGCCTGGAGAATCCCAAGGTCAGAGAAGGCTGGCGGGCAGCTGCAGTGCATGGGGTCACAAGAGTCGGACACGACTTAGTGACTATACTGCCACCACCACCGTTGAGTAAAATGTCTTAAGAATTTTAAAGAAGTCTGCTGAATTCCCTCTGTATCAAGTCATGAAAACAAACTTTAAAAACCAAATGAAAAATGATTATCAGATTTAGACAAATGACTGTATAATACACGAAATCTTTGTTCAAGAGAATTTTTACTAATTAAAACCTTCTTTTTCACTGGTTTTCTAGAGAAGCTTAAATGATGTCTTCTGTATGCTATAATCTGACATCAGACTAAGCACAGACTGTTTTCACTTAGAAAATGTTCTGTTGAATTGCTTTGTTTTTCCTTGTTTTAGTGTTAGTTTATCATTGTCTTACTGATAAACATGAATTAAGAGGAGATGTAAGGAGGCACAAACTTGGAGAAGTGAAATGGCTCGTGGATGAGAACAGACTCACTGGTGGAGACATGTCATTTAAAATATGAAAAAGAAAAACCCCGCAACTTGAGAATATTTGTGTGATTCCTCAGGGTCATGTATAGGAAGTGTATCTTTCTTGTTCTGCTCAGTTGTGTCCAGCTCTTTGCGACTCCAGGCTCCTCTGCCCACAGGATTCTCCAGGCAAGAATACTGGAGTGGGTTGCCATGTCCTCCTCCAGGGGATCTTCCCAAACCAGGGATTGAACCCAGATCTTCTTCATTGCAGGGGGATTCTTTACCATCTGAGCCACCAGGGAAGCCCAAGAAAACGAGTGGGTAGCCTATCCCTTCTCCAGGGGATCTTCCTGACCCAAGAATCAAACTGGGGTCTTCTGCATTGCAGGTGGATTCTTTACCAGCTGAGCTACCAGGGAAGAACATTGCTCTAATTGTTTCAAAGTAGTTTCTGCTCTGATGAGGAGTCATCCAAGAAAAGTTTCTAGAAGTAAAGAAGCTTTCAACCAAAGTCAGGATGGTTTGAAGATGGAGACAGAAGGGCAGATCCCTAAATACGTTTCATCAATCAATCAAAAACCCACACTGAGCACTTTGTGGAACAATGCTTATTACCAGTTTTTAAGAGTTGTTATAAAATTCCACCAATATATTTTTTAATTGGAGGATAATTGCATTACAATGTTTTGGTTTCTGCAGTACAACACTGTGAATCCACTGTATGTATACATATAGGACCTCTCTGGCCCACCCCCCATCTCAGCCCTCCAGGTCATCACTGAGCCCTGAGTTGAGCTCCCTATGCTGTACAGCAGCTTCCCATTAGCTCCCTATTTTACATGTCTACCAACATTTTAAATCAACTGTTGTCTCTGAGTGCGTACTATATAGTGTCGTATTTTAAAGTTTCTCCAACATGTGATTTTAGTTCTATGAATGATATAAAATGTATGACTGAAGTTAAATCAATGATACTTCTTTGCATAGTATTTACTTAAAACAGCATTCAACAAATATTGTTGTTCAAAATCAAGCCTATGCCATCAAATGTACTTAAAATTGGGTCCTCCAGATTTGTTTAAAGGAGGTGTATTTACACTCTCCTTCTAAAAGTGACTTAGTGACTTCAAGGTATTTGAATATGAAATGCATATAAATCAGTAGCTTCATAAATTTTAAAACAGGCAAATAAAACAAAATACATTTTAAACAAAATACATTTCATTAAAAAATAAAATTCAAAAAAAAATAAAATTCATAATAATTAGCCTAAAATAAAATAATAGGCTTCCCTGGTGGCTCGGTGGTGAAGAATCTGCCTGCCAATGCAGGAGACGAGGGTTCTGCTCCCTAGGTCAGAAAGATCCCCTGAAGGAGGAAATGGCAACCCACTCCAGTATTCTTGCCTGGGAAATCCCATGGACAGAGGAATCTGGCAGGCTACAGTCCATGGAGTCACAGAGTCAGACACAACTGAGCCACTAAACAATGACAATATGAAATCTACAGATCCATTTCTGAGTGTCAAATTTCTTCTAAATTAAAATATTATACTGTGGTATTATTCTAGGGTGACTGTTTTTAGGCCTTTAAGGGCCTGTGGAGAATATATGGTCAAATGCACCCAGAGGTGCTAAATGTCAGGGGCTATTTCAATGCATCACAGAGTTACAATCATTGAAACAGTGTTTTACACTGCAAAACCAAATGTGACAATGAATTTTGATAGAAAATTAAAAACTGAATATAAAATGCATATTACTGACTTAATGATAAAGATTGTATAAAATCTGAATAGAGAACAACACTTTAAAAAGTGGTTAATTACTTGAAAAGCAAAGCCTCACCTGCCAACTCCCCAAACAACCCATATTTAACCTATGGATTTAGGGTGGGTTGGGGTGGCCTGAGGCACATCTACCTTCCTATTGCTAGCAATGGAAGTAGAAAGATAAACCAAGTTGCAGCACTTTTTGTGAAGACTTCTGAGATTCTGGATGTGAGAGGCCCAGAGGCGGGAGCGGACCCTCCGCAGTCACCCAGATGGGACCAGGTGGACTGAGGGAGAAGCAGAGCCTCTGCTTTCTCTTGCAATAACCTGGGCAGCACATGTGATGGGTAGGGCTTCAAATGTAACACAGGTCTCTATCTCAACATGTGTGCTAAAGTCTAGATCTGAAAATCCATGAACACAAACAAGGGTTTTGTAAATTCGTGCTGAGGAAGAAGCTGGTAGAAGTCATTAACCCTGCATAGATGTGCTCTCAGGCCTGGTTGTGGGAGGGCATCTTTGGGGCAGAACAAATAGAAACAAAGAGAACCTCACGGAAACTCCAACCCAGCCTGCATTGGGCTGGACTAAGACATCAATCATAGTTCACAAGACCAAAGAATGTTCATATTCTTAGATTCTTCTCCTAGACCCCTGTGGTGGTTTGGTTGTTTCACTGCTTAGTCATATCCAACTCTTGAGACTCCATGGACTATAGTCCACCAGGATCCTCTGTCCATGGAATTCTCCAGCAAGAATACTGGAGTGGATTGCCATTTCCTTCTCCAGGGGATCTTCCCGACCCAAAGATTGAACCTGAGTGTCCTACATTGGCAGGTGGATTCTTTCACTGCTGAGCCACCAGGGAAGCCCCCTAGACACCTATATTAAAGTATAATTAGTGAATTAGCAACATTTTCACTGACTAATGTGCCAGAAATTCATAGGGCACTATTACGTTAATGATGCATTTTAAATGATGTGCATTTCAAATAATACTCTATTCATTAATTTTAATTAAACAAATAGCAAAATATCTATTAGTCCATTATATGTAGGTGATTTCAGAAAATAATTACTGTCATAGGAAAATGCTCAGGATTATATGTTAACTGAACAAAGGTTAATACCATCTATACAAGAAGATGGTCATTTTATCTTATATATGTAAATGAAAGCACACAGCGTCCTGGCTGTGGGCTGGGTTGAAGGCCCTGGGCACCTGGGTTTCAGGCGTGCGGAGGTGTTTGATCAGCCCATGTTGGTCACAGGTGAAGAGGGCATGTTCTATCATTATGGAGTTGTTAGTCAGGCTTCCTACGGAGGGCACACGCAGTGTTTATAGTTAGAGCCCAGCCTCAGGACGCCTGCGGCCACCTCTGCTGCCTCAAGCTTGGCTTCTGAGAGACACTCATAGAGCAATAGCAAACTGAAAGTGATTGCTGTATGATTTCCGCTGGCCCTTCATCTGTACTGAGCTCATCGTGTGCCTCCTCTTCCACAGGAAGCCTGCTGCTGAGTGGGAACATCTCCTCCCCGCCCCCAGTTCTGATCAGAGCCCTCAGAGAATGTCTGGAAGCCCGCGCTCCCCAGGAGGCGAGGGTCACAGGTGAAGGGAGGGGCCTGGTGCAGGGAACAAGCATCAGCTGGTGAGTGGTCCATGCGTCCGAGCTGCTCAGGCTTCTCGTCACATGCTGTCCACGGTTCACCAGGTGGGACCTCCCCCTTCAGGGCCCGTGTGCCCACTGGGCATCCAGAGGTTCATCTAATGAGCAGGTTCTCTGCCGGCCAGCTTCCTCTGCCCCTTGACGTGCACTGGACAGCCTGTGTCCCCACATTCCGGTGGGGGTCTCCAGCGGCCTGGGCACAGCTCTAGGCCCAGGAGGGTCAGCTCCTGAAGGCCAGCCGCAGAAGGGGGGGAAAGGGTGGGTAGGTCGGGGCAAGGCCCTGGGCACTCCTTGGGGGCTTTGAGGCCCCTGGAATATGGGAGACTGGGGAGCTTGGGCTGGAAGAAAGGAGAAAGACTGAGGCCCAAAGGGGAGGGACTGAGGCCAGGCAGGCAGAGTCCAGCTGGCTAGGGGGCAGCTCCTTGGAAACTGCCCAGGAAAACTGCCCATTTGCTTATGACTGCAATTGTCAGTTAACGGCAAAGCAAAGGGTCTGGATTGTGCAAGGACATTACCGGATAATTTTTTCCAATGTAAAAACTTGTTGGAACTTCCCTGGTGTTTCAGTGGTTGGGACTCTGCCTTCTAATGCAGGGGTGGTGGGTTCAACCCCTGGTTGGGGAGCTAAGATCCCACATGCCTCATGGCCAAAAAAACAGAACATAAAACAGAAGCAATATTGTAACAAATTCAATGAAGACTTAAAAATGGTTCAAATCCAAAAAAATCTTTAAATAAAAAAAAATTGTTTAAAAACTTTTTTGGTGAGTAGCTTTCTACCAGATAAAGTAGGTTAGTTATTTTTTTTTTTGAAATCCCCCCTAACACAACTTGCCAAAATAAACTCTAATCATGTAAAAAGTACAGGATGATTAAGAAAATAAGCTCATGGTATAATGCTAGACTTCCCCTTACTCTTATCCTGACTAGACTTACTTTCCCTGCCCTGTCTGATCCCACTCTCCATGGCCCACATCAAGTTCATATTTGATGTGTGAGGAGAAACAATGGTGAAAACAAGGCAGTGTACAAAAGTGCATCCAAGGACTTGGGAATGCCAGCTGCTCTGGAAGGAAGGAAACGTCTCCCTCGGTGACACCACGCCTGTCAGAATCTCATTCTGCAACCTCTGATCACAGCTTCAGGCCTTTCTGGTAAATCTCCTTTCTGTTAGGCTTAATTTATTTATTTTTTTATGACTTTCAATTCACCTACGAGCTTTGTTGAGTCTTTCTAAGGCAGCAGACACAATAGAAGCTTTTCCTTCAGTTCTTCACAACCAACAGTATTATGGAAAAATTCTTTTTTTCAGCTTGCAAGTATTTGCCATCTAAAATAGAACTCTATGGATTAAATATTACTCTCAAATGACCTTTTTATTCCCTCCTGCAGGTAAATTGGTAAAATATAGGAATATGGCTGAGATACAGTGCTCAGGAGCTCAAATGACTGATGAGATGTGTGTGTGTGTGTGTGTGTGTGTGTGTGTGTGTGCATGTATGTATGTGTATATGTGTGAATCTTGAAAGACTGTGATCATTCCACAAAAATTAGATGACTGCTGGTTGTTCATGCATTTTTTTAGAATTAATATCCTTTAAGTATTAAACAATGTAGTAGATACTGTCAATTATCTGACTCAAATGCCATTTACAGTCTTTTCTTCTTGGTCATCCCACCATAAACAGTACAAACAGAATTGTCATGGGACTGAGTCAGGAGGAGAAGTGAGCATTATCAGTCTAGTAAAGAGTTTCTGGAAATTTTTATCTTATCTTGATAAAAGAGGAGAGATGTAGCTGGCACTACATACCCTTCTTCCCTTTCTTTCCTGTTCTGAACACTGAAGTAATGTTTGGAACTGTTAAAACCCTTCTATGATCATGAGGCAGCAAACTCAAGGTAAAAGCCAACACTCTAAGAGTAGTGGGTGATAGTAGCAATAATGTGTGTGGATTAGGATGGATTCTGGGTAGATGGTAGCTTCCAAGAAAATCCTGCCCTCTATGATTCTCTTCATTTGGGGAAAAACCCCACTATTTACTCCTTTGGGGTCTCTCTAACTTGTTATTGAGAGCATTCTCACTGATAAAAACACTTGGGGAAGAGAGTCTATCCTTTTTCTCATAATGAAATATGATTATATATTTTGAAAATCTCACATACGCAACCATATATCCTCATTTAATATCACTGATTTTCAGTGAACCTTTAAGAATAGAAGCATATTGCATAAATATTTGTATTTATCTATCTGCAAACATACATACACACAAGTGATACATTTCAAATACCACATTCCACTCTGATAAAAGGAACACATGCATAGGACATATGTGGAAGAATTTAGACCAGAAGAGATTCCTTTGTGTTGATAGGTAACCTTAGTAGAAATGTCGCATGAAATTCTCTCTGCTTATCAATCGGGATCTATTTCAGCCCTGGGGCAGTAAAAAGTGATTGAAAAGGTTAGACTCATGAAATGCTGGCTGAGAGAGAGCTCTGCTTTTTATTTGCTTCCCTCTGTCTCTTTTAAAGATGAGGGACTGAGGGGTAGATCTTCAGTTGCCAGAAATCAGAGCTGCTTAATGGTCTAGTCACCACTAGACATTTATTTTATCTCAGCTTGTCCTGTGTGATTCACATTCTGGTATCCACACAGCCATCCTTCAGAAGATGAAGAATCTCAAATGACAACCAGACAAAACAGAGATGTGCAGCGTCACACACAATGAGCAAATCTATACGGCCATTTATCAGCGGTTTTGGATTAAATCATGAAATTTAGAGCGCCGCTGCAGAAAGGAGAAGTGCAAGAGTTTCAGCATCATTTCAGAGCCAGAAAGGCTGAAGCACTTCATTTAGCCCTTGCAGAGACTGAGGCTAACAGCATTCATTTATGAAGAGGAGCTTGAAGTCCAGCTAGAGCTGGTACAGAGAGACCTGGGCTCCACACTGAGTCCCCTAACACTGCAGCCCAGCTTCTCCCCTGGCAAAAATACCACTGCAGAGGCAATTGGCTTGAATCCCCTTTGTCTGATCACAGGAGAGTGTGTTTTAAGTTACGCTTCCATGGGTCCTTTCATGGTTCCTCCATGAGTCTTCCTTCATACCCTTCCTGTCCTTCTCCCTCCCCTGTATGTGATATTCACAGGCTTCCAGCCATGCCCACTGAAGCAGTGAGAAATACATACCCTCCCTTCTCCCTGAAGACAGTCCCTGACCAGGTGCTTTAGCTCAGCAGTTATCACACAACTTTTCTTGTGATATTATTACAAGTGAGTTATTCTGAAAGGATCTAGGGCTCACATAATATTGTAGGCTGCTTTGAAAGTGGAAGAACTAGTAAACATATAGATGTATACATGTACAGGTAGACAAATGCATATCTATATATGGATTATAGATGCTGATGGATGGGTGATATATATAGACAGACTGTATAGAGATATGAAATGTAAGGTAGATAGATGTATATATACATACATAAAATATAGGTGGATGACATATATATATACAGATATAGATATTTAGTGCTTAATAAATATCTATTTTCAGTTATTTAACTAATGTAGATGTTACAATGTTTGTGAATGGAAACTTGGGTGTAAATACTCTTGTACTGACACACTGGACTAAAACACTCAAGATAGAGTGACTGTCTTTGAGCAAGTATAATCCACTTTAATAATAGCTCTTATGGTGGGTGTGCAGTAGTCCATTCCTAGCAGAACACCAAACAGCTGATGGAGTTAACTTGTGTACTGAAGAGGTTCACAGAGGCAGGCGGGGGAGATTTTCTGGCATTCCTGGAACCACTACTTACATTGTGCTTTGTGAGGCTGGAAATGTTGGTGGCTATTGCTTGCAGCCACTCCCCACAGTCCTCCGCGGAGAGGCACTGGATGACCCCGCTGCAGACCCCGTCCACGGCGGTGACCTGGAAGGCGTTCTGCCTGTGGAGACGTCAGAGCAAATCAAGCCAAGACATCATCTCGCACGTCTGCGCTCAACTTGAGATAGCTGTCTGCTCAAAAGCTCTTCTTGCAGACCACATAAATGCAGCTTCAAATTCCTCTTTGGTTACATCTTTTAACAAAACTCTGTTATTACATGGAACACTAAAGATGAACCCAGCTTCCCAGGTGGCACTAGTGCTAAAGAACCCACCTGCCAAGGCAGGAGTCATAAGAGACGTGGGTTCGATCCCTGGGTGGGGAAGATCCCCTGGAGGAGGGCATGCAACCCACTTCAGTACTCATGCCTGGAGAATCCCATGGACAGAGGGGCATCGTGGGCTGCAGTCCATAGTGTTGCAAAGAGTTGGACACGACTAAGTGATTTAGCACACATGCATACAAAGATGAACCCAGATGGCATACAATTTTGAATTACTCAAAGCATCTTGAGACACAGATAAGTTTGGAGAAACTTGGAGATGTACAATATATTATGTAAATGGAAGCATGTCATAGACATTTGAGAGGGATTCTCCTTGTTCCCTGCATATCACAAAGTTATACATAGATGTTTATCCATTGTTTTGGCTACCATCTCCTCTTGACATTTTCCAGTGTATTTCTGATGGAAAGATCTCGCGAAAACCCCGCACCCAGATAGCGAGCATCATTTAAAACTCTTGTGCTGTCATGAGCTGAAGCACTTTCTCAGCTGTCATCCAGCTGTTTGTCTTCTCAGGGATGTTTTTGGACAAGGGTCCACAGCTCTTCACGTCTAAATATTCACGCTGTAAATTTATGTGGATGTTTGCCTTTCAGTAACAACCACGCTCTCCTTAAAAGTGCTACGGCCAGCCTGAATATCTCTATTGTCTTTTACTGAATTTTTGTTGTTGTTAGAGAAAATTAAATAATGCCATCCTAAATTGTTTACAAAAGTGCTGTAGAGTTTAAAGCAGCTTTCTGCAGCTTTAATTACTTACTTTTATTTTTCTGTTTCAAGTTCTTGCATGTTTCAATATAAGCTTAATGGAGAGGAATAGATAAAAATCCCAAAATGAATGGAAAGTAGCCAAATGTCTTATGCTTGAGAATTACTCTGTGGTACAGCACAATACACTTCAGAAAATGTACAAATTATCTTTAAATCCCAGCCAGTTTTGAAGCAATAGACAAATGATGTAGTTCAGCATTCAAAAGGCTATGTAAATAGTGTACATTTATATGTTTTTCTCCAATTAAATTGCTTTTTTGTCTCTTCTGTATTTTGTTAAGTAGGTGTTTGTGGATATTACACATATTTCAATTTCAAAAATAAAGACACTCCAGCCAGTAATTATCTGGCCCAGCTTCATGATAAGGCTGGTGTCTCTCTCCTGTCCCATGAGACTGGTCCAGACCTCAGAACCGGATATGCTCCAGAGACTTCCACACTGAAGGCCCTTTGCATCCACATTATTAATATTTTTAGAGACACTTGTTCTGATAAACTTGACCAAGCATTTTCAACTGATTATGGTAAAGTATTCAAATATTCTTTTTTATTTGCTCTGAAAAACACATAAAAAGTCAGAGAGAGGGCAACTATCGTCTGTCTCTTTGAAATAATGTTCTTTTGAATTTGTGACAGGAAAAAAATATGCATAGCCCAAAAAGAATATTGTAACTTCATGTGACTTTCTCAACTTTAATTTTGATGTTCACTAGTGAGTAAGACATTTAAGATATGCAGACAGAAACTCAACTATCCATGGAAAATGAGAACTAATTTGAGTTAGCAACAACATTTCTTTCTGCTTTCTGATTATCATAACCGTTGCTTCATGTACTGTAAATTAAAGCATGTCTTGAACATATTTGTCCTCTCTGCTGTAAATGAATCATGGCAGCTGGGTATTTTTAGCTGATTAGAGCTGATGCACTTAGAGGAAACCCACAGCCCATGCAATCGCACATGGCACAGTCTCCACGGTCATTTGCAGGGACTAGCCTTTATAAACCCAGGTTTATAGACTAATATATACCAATTTTACATTCTGTTTCCACTTTTCAGGTTATTTGTTGGAAGCCCTTCCATGAATATAAGTGAAATATTTCAAGAGTTTCTTTGATTACATACAACTTCGTACAAAATAAACAGGTCATCAAGACATTAGCCTGGGCCCTGTTTCTACTTCTGCTATTGAATAAATAAGAGTACTGGCACTTTAGTCCACTTAGTTGTGACCCAGTTTCCCCTAACGGAGAATGAGGAAAACATATTTTACAGATTCAACAAATATTTATGGAATAACTGGTGGGACCCAAATCCTCTCACTGATCACTGAAGATCTGAGAAAGAACTGCCAACGTGTGTCCTTGAGGTGATATTTAAGAAAGTTTGGTGAGCATGTGTCACCTAGCACTTACCCAGAGTCCCAAGGCTGTGGGGATATTTGTGCCTCTAGAAAACGGAATTCTTTGGGTTAAGATAATTAGTAATTATAAAAAAAAAGAAAGAAAGAAAAACAAAACTTCTATTTTTCAGTTTGTTTGATCATATACTCTCTGAAATCAGTAAACTATACTAACCACTAAATAGGGCTTCCCAGGTTGTGCTAGTGGTGAAGAACCTGCCTCCCAATGCAGGAGGCATAAGAGATGCAGGTTCATTCCCTGGGTCCAGTAGATCCCCTGGAGGAGGGCATGGCAACCCACTCCAGTATTCTTGCCTGGAGAATCCTTTGGACAGAGGAGCCTGGCAGGCTACCGTCCATGGGGTCGCAAAGAGTTAGACACAACTGAAGTGACCTAGCATACACACACACGCACTAAGTTATCATTGAGGTATTGGGAAATATGAAAATTTAACAACATTTGTAGTAGTCTTGAGGATTCCTAGACTAAATTATGATTCTTTGTACACTCACACACAGATACAAACACACACACATACTTGCTCAAAAATAAAAAACCCCACAGTGACAAGATTTCAGTTAGATAATTTGAACTTTTTCCCACTTTCCACTCAATATTGTTTTCTATTTTTCTAACGATTCTTGATTACTACTCTGGCAACAAAAGTTATTCTCAAATGTTGCTAAATTTCAAAGTAGTTTTTTTCATTTAAAACACAAATTTATTCTTCCCTTGCATGAAAAATTCATATATAATTAATTGCCAAAATGCATATACATCCATATATACAATTCTTATTTACACAGTTAGTAATTCATGTTTGCATGCACTGTTCATTGCATGCCACATGCAGGCACATGCAGGAGAAGTTTACTTTGTGAGAAGTGAGGAGGAAAAGGAGGTGGTAGAGGGGCATTTCAAGCAGGGAGAGAGAGAGAGTTGCAGAGACTAAGCTGCACCAGTCTGGAGTGGCTGGATGGCCTTGTCCAGGAGGGAGTAGGAGGGAACGGTGGAAAAGCAGGCAGACTCGGAAAGGGCAGGAGGGTGAACATCACGGAAGGAGTCTATGGGAACCATGGCTGAACCTCCATGGAGGACCCCAGGGTCAGATTTGTGTGCACTGGGTTGATTGCATCAGACAAGGCAGGTTAACAGGCAAATACAAGCTGATGTGGGACTGAATTGCACATGTGTGAGTGGGAGAGAAAATAAACATTAGCTCAAGGATGTTACAAAGGCTGTGGACCAACGAGGGCTTCCTGTAAAGGAAAATGAGGGAGAAGGGTCTGTGGTCCACCTGGATGGATGGCTTATACTGGGGACAGGAGACAAAGAACATGCTTTAGACAGGTGGTGATTCCTCCAAAAACAAATGGCATCAGCATGAAGGCATGATGGGCTTAGAGGAATGGGGGCTGTGTTGAAACTAATCTGTTTCTCAGTCTAGTCAGGATTTCTATTCTATAGTTAATACAATGAAGCACTTTATTCTCCTTGATAACCTTCCCATTCTAATCTCCTGACACTGAAATGTTCTGCAATATTGTGATACTTCAGAATTGAAGTGAAACACATATTTCCATGTCATCACTATACAACGAACATAAACTGTCTCATTATTGATAAAATATTATGATGTTTTAATTCATATTTACACAATAGATATAACAGTAACACAACTTTGTTGCAGTTAAATATGAGAGGTATTATATAACCAAAGTTAAAATTATGGGCCTTGGAAAAACCAACCAACACATAACATCCTGGGTTTTGATCCAAGTTCAACAATTTTGTATATTTGTCATCATGGGAAACTAATTTATCTTTTCTCTTTTATTTCCTCACTGTCTCAACTGTCACTGGCCCGTGAGCTCCTTCAAGGAAAGAAGCAAACACAACACCTTCCATATAGACATTAAATCGATATTTATTGAGTGAATGAGTGGAACAATAAATTAGCTCTTGAATCTGAATTGCTGTGCAATCCACTTAGAAGAGTGTTGTGTTTATAACTGCTTATTACTGTCATAGTCACTGAGTGTAATTAATTCAACTGCTAAAAGCTGTTGATGTGTTGAGGTGCCATAAAAATAAAAATGAAAGAAGTCATTTAGATTCATACAATTTCCTTTGTCTCATAAATTTCTTTAGCTAAACATTTCTACATCATTTAACTACATAAGATTTTTAAAGTAAAAATAAAAAGAACAAATATACACACTAAAAATACCATTAATAGAACTATTTTAAAACTTCTTGAAGCAGAAGACAAATAGATCCAAAATAAGCAAAGAAACAGGAACAGAAAGATTTAAAATAGGGCATATTTGAATAACAGTTATCTGAAAACAAACAAAGAAAAACTCTTGAGGAATTTAAGATACATATATATTTCAACCTTGAATATTCATTGAAAGGACTGATGCTGAAGGTGAATCTCTAATACTTTGGCCACCTGATGCAAAGAGCCTACTCACTGGCAAAGACCCTGATGCTGGGAAAGACTGAGGGCAGGAGGAGAAGGAAGCGGCAATGGATGAGATGGTTGGATGGCATCATTGACTCAGTGAACATGGGTTTGAGCAAATTCCAGGAGATGGCAAAGGACAGGGAAGCCTGACATGCTGCAGTTCATAGAGTCGCAAAGAGTTGGACATGACTTAGCGACTGAATAACAACAACAATACAATTCAAATATCTTCAGAAAAATGCACAAAGATAAAGAAATAAAGGAATTAGTTAAGGTGTTCTAAGTTCCTAGAATTTCCTGAAAGAGGTAAAACTAATAAGTTGTGCTGGTGGTGGTTTAGTCGCTAAGTCATGTTCGACTCTTGCGACCCCATGGACTATAGCCCACCAGGCTCCTTTGTCCATGAGGTTCTCCAGGCAAGAATATTGGAGTGGGCTGCCATTTCCCTCTCCAGAATAAGTTGCATCAAACACTAATAAATCGTGCATGGTGGTCTGAGTGTTGGTGCCACACCTCCTAGTCACATTTTGAAATCCTAGCGACCAATGTGATGGTGCCAAGAGGAGATGCTGAAGCCACAAGGGCCAAGGCTTCATGCACAAGATCAGTAGTTCATAAAAGAGGCTCTTGAGTGACCCCTGGCCCCACTCCAGGGGAGGACAGAGGAGAAGACAGCAGACACAAACTAGAAGCAGTCTTCATCAAAGAACTTGAGGACTCAGCCATGATCTGGATGCCTTAAACTAAGGCTTCCAGCACCCAGAACTGTGACAAACCATTTCTGTTGTTTGCTGTGAGTACTAGGGCTTCCCAGGTGGCACAGTGGTAAAGTACCCACTTGCCAAGGGAGGAGACACAGGTTAGATCCATGGGTTGGAAAGATTCCCTGGAGGAAGAAATGGCAACCACTCCAGTATTCTTGCCTGGAGAATCCCACGGACAGAGAAGCCCGATGGGGCAATGATCCATGAGGTTGCAAAAGAGCCTGACATGACTAAGTGACTAGACAACAACAACTGCTGTTATTATCTGCCATATTTTGTCGCAGCAGCATGGAAGGACTAAGGCATATGGTGTAATGTCTAGACAATAAAGTGAAGTGAAGTCACTCAGTCATGTCTGACTCTTTGCAACCCCGTGGACTGTAGCCTACCAGGCTCCTCTGTCCATGGGCTTTTCCAAGCAAGAATACTGAAGTGGATTGCCATTTCCTTCTCCAGGAGATCTTCCCAGCCCAGGGATTGAACTCGGGTCTCCCGCATGCATTGTAGGCTGATGCTTTACTGTCTGAGCCACCAGAGAAGTCCAATAACCAAAACCAAATAAAAGGTGTATATATAGTGATACAATAGAGGGAATATTAAAATTTTTAATACTTAATTACTTTGAAAATTAAAAATAAGTTAAAAAATGGAATAGAAAAACTAGCAGAATAGAAATACAAACGACTTTTTTTTCTTGAATATATACAAAACTCTCAAACCTCAACAGTAAAAAAAAAAAAAGTAAAAATATGTAAGGAAAGCCAATTACTAAATAATCAAGAAACAAAGAGATATTTCACCACAGAGGATTTCCTGTGATAAATACCCATGTGGAAAGATGCTCAACATCATTAGGAGATGCAAATTCAGGTCATGTGACACAGTGTACCCACATCTTACATCAATAGGAAGGCTAAAGTGGGGGACGGCAGCAACTCTAAGCTAAGTCTGCAGCTGCTGGACTGAACAAGGTGACCCGAGGAGGGGCTGCTGGACTCTCTACCCCTTTCCCACACTGACCGCTCTGGCTCACAGGGACCTCAGGCCCCACTCCACCTGTCCTCCCCAAGATGGGTGAGGTGGTGGGCGGGGGCTGACTGCCTTCAGCTTCCCCTCCATCCCTGCCTCTCTGAGCAGGTTCCGAGGAGAGCTGGGGCTTCACCACCGCAAGCAGCAACAGCACAGTGTCCGCGGCCCCAGCCATCCACCTTCCTCGGTGGCAGCAAGGCTGGCCCAAGCACTGAGCTGACGGCCACGGTGGTGGAGCTGATGTCTGAGGGTTCCCAGGGCTCCGTCAGCAGGGCTGAGAAGCGAGCCAAGCCCACACCCACTACCTGCACTGCGGTGTGTTTGCTACGTGACCCTCTTCCCACTTTTGGAAGCACGCTGAGCAAAGAATCCCAGTCCTGTCACCAGCCAGACTCCAGGCCTCTCCGTCTCGGGCTGGTGGAACTCACCGGCTCAGGTCAGTCCCAGGCAGGTACTGGGAGAACCGCGAGTGCAGCAGCGGGATGAGCCTCAGGTCGCACCACCGCTTCTCCCACCGCAGCCCCGGGGATGCGGGCCACGATGAGCAGGACAGCGTGTCCTGAAAGGAAAACAGACGTTCAGTATCGCGGCCACAAACTCCGTCCCCCATAGGGCTATTTCCCCCTGAAGAATCCAAAGACAGGGGCAAAATACCATGGGATATCCATGTTAAATGACAATGAAATTACATTTGTTAATGTCTCCATTAAAGAAATCCTATAAAATTGAGGAGGGAATCATTGAGATGAAGAATCATGCACTGAGATGTCCCAGGGGGAGGGAATCGGGAGGGAGGAGGGAGGGGGGTTCTGCAGGGGGAGCATATGTAAACCCATGGCGGTTTCATGTCATTGTATGGCAAAACCAACACAATAAAGTAAAGAAAATTTAAAAAAAAAAGAATCATAGTGAAAACATATGAAAATAACTGGCCAGGAGATGGAAGAAAAAATAAAATTGTGACAACTGAATCCATTCAAGAATGCAAAGATGGATCAAAACTAACTGCAATGAACTAGGAGGTGACAAAAAAATAAGTTGTATTAGCAAGTATTTTCTATCTGTGAAGCACAAAACATTACAAGGGCTTGTGATTCATTGGTTAGTTAAAAATATTTTTGAATAGAATGAATATTCCTCTAAAATAACTCTCAAACAATACTCAAGGAAATCATTGTCAATTGATTTAACTTTATGTTTATAAGACGTTCATATTTTCCTGTATCATTTTAAAGTTATGTTAAGATAAATGCTACTGGTTTAAAATTCCATGTACTTTAAATTCCATAAAAAGTCTGTGTTTTTTTTTTCTTTTTTACAGAGAAGACATACATTTGAATAAAATTTGAGCTTTTTAGTGGGTGTTGATCAGTGTTTCTTTCACTGTTGGATTTTTCCCTGGCTCTAGTACAGGGAATGATGCTGGTGTGTAGCTCGGCCTGGGTTCTACCAGCCAAGGCTCAGTTTGATCAGAGAGCTGCTGACGCGGATTTCTCTCTAGTCTAGAGATTCTTTGTGTATAGATGGGTGCTCTGTCATGTCCAGTTCTTTGTGTCCCCATGGATTGTTGCCCACCATGCTCCTCTGTTTATGGGATTTCCCAGGTAAGAATTCTCTCATTCTTGAGTGATGACACTAGAAGGAGATTCTATTTTAGTCTAAACATTCAACCTCTATGAGTCTAGATATTATTAACCTTTTTTTCTGATATTAATTTCTGCAAAATTGTTTATGGCAAAAAAATCTTCCATTATTTTCACTAAAGGTTGAGTGCTCTCTGGCATTACTATGTTAATTGTCAACAGTCGTGGCAGTGAAAGTCCATGAAATCCTTGGAGCAGTTTGGAGAACCCAGAAGGGAGACGGTCAGGAGGCCCCCTTGGTGTCGAGCCTCTCGGTCACTCAGCCTTTGTGCAGAAAGGTCGCATTCAGGGCTTCCATGGTGACTGAGATGCAGAGACCCAGGGTTCAAATCAAACATCCCCTTTCTCTTTGTATCAGATGTCACAGACAGTCAGCATGTGGCCCAGGTGAGGCAGTAGCCAGGCACCCGGGGGAGAGGGTGAGGCCCCCATTAGAGTGAAGCCATCCGGGTTCAGAATCCTGCTTCCCCAACTGATGAGTCCTGGGAGAGTCACTCGCCAAGCCTGTGCACCCATGCACCTGTCTTCAAAGTCATGGCTGTCACCAAGGAAACCCACAACTCTTCCTAAGTCTTTTCTGCACAGGGGTACTTGAAACCACCATCCTATGTGTCATGCTGGGGAAAACAGATGTGGTTTCCTTGGCCAAGGGGAACCCGACCAAGCAGCCCTGTCACTAAGCTCAGCAAGCGGCAGAAACCCACTTGTGGGTTTTTGCTCGAGAACCCACCTGGGAGCCTGTGCAGTCAGGCATTGACCTGAGGCCCCCAGCAGCAGTGTCAGGATCCACTCGGACCTACACCTCTATGACTCCACAGCCAACACCTGGCCCAGAGCCCAACATATAACATTCATAATCAGAGCTGAAATGATGGAAAGAATGACTCAGATTTTTGTCTTGATTATTTCACAATTCTGAAAAGTAATTTCAGGCAAATTATTTATAGACAGACCCTCGTTGTTCAGGAAAAGCACAAAGAACTCCTCTCACTCCATTGTATCCCTGAACAAGTGGACAGAAAAAGTAAAAGAACATAAAACACATAGGAAATGGTATATGGAGAATGAAAGCACCATAGGAGAGGGCGATAAGCTTTACCAATTACATTTTATAGACTTTGTGTGCTGGCAGGTATGAAAATACACATGGCCTTTGACCCTTCCTGATATAGCAAGCACCTCAACCTGGAGTCTTGTCAAAGTTGAAAATGTCACTTTCTTGTACATTTCTTTCTCATAAAAAACATGATATAACTCCCACTTAAGCTATTGAAATAATCAAGGTTGGTGCATTTCATTTTATAGATATGTTATTTACAGTGAAATATCTGGTGTCTTTTGAAAATTACTTATCCTTATTGTTTAAATTATGACAGTAGAATATAAATTCATTTTCTAGGCTTTTTATGTAACAGCTGCCAGAATGATTTTAATTGCATACAAAATGATATAACAATGCAAAGATTTTTATGGTTTTAAGGCCCATAACTAACTTTTAAAAGATCTATTCTTCAATGTCAAGAATGTTGTTTCCAATAATATTAATAATGCAAGTGGAAAGTAGCATTAACATAGTCTTTGCTTTAAAATAAACTCTTGCCTGACTTCATACTATACTACAAAGCTACAGTCATCAAGACAGTATGGTACTGGCACAAAGACAGAAATATAGATCAATGGAACAAAATAGAAAGCCCAGAGATAAATCCACACACCTATGGACAGCTTATCTTTGACAAAGAAGGCAAAATTATACAATGGAGAAAAGACAATCTCTTTACCAAGTGGTGCTGGGAAAACTGGTCAACCACTTGTAAAAGAATGATACTAGAGCACTTTCTAACACCACACACAAAAATAAACTCAAAATGGGTAAAGATCTAGATGTAAGACCAGAAACTATAAAACTCCTAGAGGAAAACATAGGCAAAACACTCTCTGACATAAATCACAGCAAGATCCTCTATGACCCACCTCCCAGAGTAATGGAGATAAAAGCAAAAATAAACAAATGGGACCTAATTAAACTTAAAAGCTTTTGTGTAATGAAGGAAATTATAAGCAAAGTGAAAAGACAGCCTTCAGAATAGGAGAAAGTAATAACAAACAAAGCAACTGAAAAAGAATTAATCTCAAAAATATACAAACAGCTCATGCAGCTCAATACCAGAAAAATAAATGACCCAATCAAAAAATGGGTCAAAGAACTAAACAGACATTTCTCCAAAGAAGACATACAGATGGCTAACAAACTCATTAAAAGATGCTCAACATCACTCATTAGCAGAGAAATGCAAATCAAAACCACAGTGAGGTACCACCTCATGCCAGTCAGAATGGCTGCTATCAAGAAGTCTACAAACAATAAATGCTGGTGAGGGTGTGGAGAAAAGGAAACCCTCTTATACTGTTGGTGGGAATACAAACTAGTACAGCCACTAAGGAGAACAGTGTGGAGATTCCTTAAAAAAAACTGGAAATAGAACTACTGTATGACCCAGCAATCCCACTGCTGGGCATACACAATGAGCAAACCAGAACTGAAAGAGACACGTGTACCCCAACATTCATCTCAGCACTGTTTACAATAGCCAGGATATGGAAGCAACCTATATGTCCATCAGCAGACAAATGGATAAGAAAGCTGTGGTACATATACACAATGGAATATTACTCAGCTATTAAAAATAACACAGTTGAATCAGTACTAATGAGGTAGATGAAACTGGAGCCTATTATACAGCATGAAGTCAGAAAGAAAAACACCAATATAATATATTAACTCATATATATGAATTTCAGAAAGATGATAATGACAACCCTATATGTGAGACAGCAAAAGATATAGACATAGATATAACAAACAGACTTTTGGACTCTGTGGGAGAAGGTGAGGGTGGGATGATTTGAGAGAATAGCATTGAAACATGTATCTGTAAAATAGATGTAAATAAGTAAAATAGATGACCAGTCCAAGTTTGATGCATGAAACAGGGCACTCAAACCTGGTGCACTGGGACAACCAAGAGGGATGGGATGGGGAGGGAGGTGGGAGGGGGTTTTGGGATGGAGGACACATGTACACCCATAGCTGATTTATGTCAGTGTATGGCAAAAACCACTGCAATCTTGTGAAGATGGTAACTATAACCCTGTATGTGAGACAGTAAAAGAGACACAGATGTATAGAACAGTCTTTTGGACTCTATGGGAGAGGGCGGGGGTGGGATGACGTGAGAGAACGGCATTGAAACTTGTAAATTATCGTATGTGAAGTGAATCGCCAACCCAGGTTTGATGCATGATACAGGGTGCTCAGGGATGGTGCACCAGGATGACTCAGAGGGATGGAATTGGGAGGGAGGTGGGAGGGGGGTTCTGGAAGGGTAACACATGTATACCCATGGCGGATTCATGTCAATGTATGGCAAAAACAACACGATAATGTAAAGAAAAATGTATTTCTTGAATTTGTTACAATAAAAATAAATAAATAAATACAATACAATAAAAAATAAAACAGAAAAAAATAATTTAAAAAATGAAGTCGGGGGGGCGAAACTAAGATGGCGGAGGAATAGGACGGGGAGAACACTCTCTCCCCAATAAATATACCAAAAGAACTTTTAAAGGCTGAGCAAACTCCAAAAAACAGGAACTGAATGCTGGCAGAGGACATCGGGCATCTGGAGAGGCGACCCAGTGCCGACGTGAGGAGGTAGGACAAAAGAAAGAAAAGAAAAAAAAGTAGAGGGAGAGACAAAGAGCTGGGGACGGGTTCCGTCCGGGAAGGGGAGTCTGGAATAAAGAGGAAAAAAAAAAAAAGAGGAGAAAGGTTTCTGAATACCAGGGAGCATTCTCTCTGGCAGATCTGCGGTGGATCTTGGAGAGCAATATAGCTGAGAGCAGAAGCAGATTAATAGCTAAGCCCTGCAAGGTTCGTCTCTGGCTACAAGGAACAGCCGAGAGCGGCAGCACAGCCGAAGCAGACTGCTCCTGCTCAGGGAGGGGTGGGCCGCGGGCTCAGGGAACGGAGCAGCCTGAGGGACCTAACCTTCCAGGAAAAGCTCCCTCTCCCCCCAGGTCCGTGCACAAAACACAGGGCGGTGAGGAGTCAACAGAGAGGCTGGGCAGCTGCGGGCTGCGGACCGGCCCAACCCCCGCCTGAGAGCAGTGGGCATAACCCAGCCCCGGGGAGGCTAACCAAGACTTCTGGGGATTCTGGACAGATCGGTGCTGTATACACCTTAGAAGGAGTGCTCAGCTGCACGCCGAGAAAACAGAGCGGCCGGGCCGGGGGAGAGGAGAAGCCCCACTCCCCAACTGTGCTGGGCTGACGACAGAGAGCCTGAGCAGAGGGGGCGGGGAAGCCCTCTCACCAGGAGCCGGGCAAACTCCAAAATTAAATCTCTGTCGGTAGATCAGACTGCATAGAAAAGAGACTGTAGGACTGTGAGAAGGACAAGCCTTACCAAGAAGGCCTGCTTAGCTGCACGCTGAGAAAACAGAGCGGCTGGGCCAGGGGAGAGGAGAAGCCCCACTCCCCAACTGCTGGGCGGACGACAGAGAGCCTGAGCAGAGGGGGCGGGGGAAGCCCTCTCACCAGGAGCAGGGCAAACTCCAAAGTGCTGAATAGACACTTAAAAGACCAGCAGACAGAAGACGCTAGCAGAACTAACA
>ML661883.1:18054886-18180347 GCA_007570785.1 Antilocapra americana | reverse complement strand
ATATAGTTGTTTCTTATCTTTAAAAGTAGGAGCATTTCAGTATTTATTGATTACATAAAAACACAGTGTCTCTAGAACCAATTTCCTGCTTCTAAATACAGCTAGGGAAATAGGCATGAGGGTATTTAACCACTATCTAAACTTAAACTCATAGTTCAGCAGGGAGTATATCTGGGCCTTCTTAACACTTTCTCAACCATTTTAACACATTTTCCTTTTTTTCCTTAATTTTCCATTAGCCTTAATGAAACTATCTGGTAATAATATCAAGTATTTTTTAAGAAAAAGAATTAGTATGATATTCAAAACAATTTAATTACTAGTTAACATAAATTTCACATTGTTGCTTTTCAGTCATTAAGTTGTATCCAATTCTCTATGACCCCATGGACTGCAGCACACCAGGCTTCCCTGTCCTTCATCATATCCCAGAGTTTGCTCAAATCCATGTCCATCGGGTCAGTGATGCCATCCAACCATCTCATCCTGTGCTGCCCCGTTCTCCTGCCTTCAGCCTTTCCCAGCATCAGGGTTTTTTGCAATGAGTTGGCTCTTTGCATCAGGTGGCCAAAGTATTGGAGCTTCAGCTTCAGCATCAGTGGCATAAATTCCATAGCTATCATAAAATCATTTTCAGTGATTATACATGTAAAAACTGGAGCAAATTAGTAAATCATACTAATTTATGTGTTTAAAATTTCTGAGAACTTTTTCTGCATAAACTTCTATGTTAGAATGGTTTTAGATTTACAGAGATATTGTAGAAATAGCACAGAGGTTTCCTGCATACCCTTGTGTCTGCACTTTTAAGGATGCCTGCATTAGTATGGCACATGGCATGTAACAGTGTTACAATTAATGTTACAACCAATGCTGTTACATTATTGTTAGCCCCTTCTTCTTTCAGATGCTCTTGGTTTCCCCCTCATCCTCTACAGTTTCCAGGATCCCATCCCAGATGACACATGAGTTTAATCACCCTGTCTCCTCATACTCCACCTGCCTGTGACCATTTCTCAGACTTTACTTTCCTTTCTTTAATGACTTTGGCAGTCTTGAGGATTACTGGTAATTTGTAGAATGTTATTCCGTTGGGATTACTCTGACATTTGTCTCATGATGGTGATGGGGTCGTGGGTTTTGGAGAGACGCCCAGGGATAAATGCCACTTGACCGCCTCAGAGAATCACCCCGTCCACACTCTGCTGAGACTGTCTGAGGGTCTGGATGACAGATGTTGGTCAGATCTCCCTGTTGTCAGTTCCTCTTTTTTTTTCTCTCTCTCTTTCACAATGTATTTATTTGTGAATACATCAAATCATCACAATGGACATTTTAAGTATCTAATATTTTTATTTGTTAACTGTACCTCAAGAAAGTCGGAAAAAGGTAAACATTACTGGCTCTCTTTTTTCGTCCTGTGTTCCACACTGCACTCGGGAGACCAGTCGCTCTCAACAGCGCAGGCTGTCCTGAGAGCAGAGAACCCACAGGAATCACTTGGAATTTCTCTACACAGTGGGTGCATCTATTCTCCCATCTATTTATCTATCATTTACTCAGGCCTCTCAGCTGACAGAGCAGGGAACACACGTGCATATGATAACCAACGATAGAGCACGGATGTTTATAAAGGTGTCTGTGCACAATCATCTGTATCTTTGTTAAGTCACATATGAGCTCTCAGTGATGTTCCTGCCTCTAATGCATGAACACAAGGACCATCCTAATCGCTTCCCTTGTCTTCCTGTAGATCCCCACTCACCAGGAACCCACCATTCACTTGCCTGGTTGTATAGGAAGTCACACAGGAACAACTTCATCACCTAGAGTACAGTTTATTTTGCCTTTAATATTACAAGCTATGCCCATTTTCAAAGTGACTAGTGTCAACACCTTTTCCCCTCCCCTATTTCAGTGAGGTTTTTTCAGACATTGCGTTATTAGTATGTCTTATAAGGAAAAAAAATAAAGCCTTTGTTTAAATTAATTTCTTAAAATATGATTCTTAAAAAACCTCATCATTTAAAATATGGAGATGAGAAAAGCAAAGCATAAGAAGCCTGGGTGAATAAAGATAAAATTAACTTTGATGTTTACAGAATCACACTGTGTAAATGTGTGCCCATCCCCGCTCCCCACTGCCCAGAGCCCTCATCCCTGATCAACTTGGAATCCCTGTAACCAGTTCAGAGATGGGCTACACCACATGGAAAAGTCCTGGCCTCAAAAAACCTGTTTCTACCATTATTACAGGTGTGACCCAAGGAACAATGCCAGTCTGTCGTCCCAGGCCACGAGTAGTGGGAGAGGAGTAAACATCCCCAAGTGCCCCCAGAGTGCCACCTACACATCCCAGGTCTCAGACCTGGTCTCTGCTAGAAGGTCTGGCCTTTCTGCAATTAAATCTAACATTCCAGAGTTAGCTGAAGCTACTCTTGTTAATTATGCTGACAACAGCACGGCTTCCTGTTGATTAAACCTCATCTTTATAATCCAAACCAGGAGAGCAGATGCATGCTACTGTCTATGGAAATACTACTTCTCTCAGAATGATTCATTTGTCATGAGGTTGATAAGATGAAGACAAGGCCCTTCCTGACTTGTACACACATGGGGACATGCTCAGGTGGAGACCTGAACAGGTGGTTATATAAGACTGAACGGAAAGCGTCAGTGCAAACACATTTGGATTTAAATTATTTAAATAATTTCCAGAATGTTTCAGTCAGTGCAAATAAAAAAAGTCTCTGTAACACTCTGCTTACCATGACAGTTCAGTTTACTGAACAGAAAAATGTTATCTATTTATAGAACTTGCCCGAGGCTGAATAATAAAATATGCAAAATTTATTTGCCATCTTTCTGTGTACCCCAAACCCAAGCATGGCACACACGCTCTCTACACACTTTCACATCTTTTTCACGTGGTGATGCTTTGATCAATTGGAAATTAACTCCCTCTCCTCCTGGTTAAAACTATAAGAGTAAAAATGACACTTTCATTCACTTGGGTTTGGTTTTTAGAGAACCTTTAGATCATTTGGGGGTGGGCATCTTTGGGGCGACTCTGTATGCATTACTTTCCTTTCTATATTGATTAGGAGAGTGCATGGTTATTTAAAAATGCCACAGACCAGTGGCTTGACCAGGAGGGCAGTTGGTTTTTTCTCCTGTGAGGACTGACCCGAGTAGCTGAGAGGTGACCTCACAACGTCTGGAGCCCACACTGTCACCCACAGCAACTCATAGCCAGATGTTTAGATATTGAGGGGAGAATATTCATTCACCATCTGGAGAAGGACATGGCAACCCACTCCCATATTCTCGCCTGGAGAAGCCCAGGGGCAGAGGAAACCGGGGGGCTGCAGTCTATGGAGTCGCAACGTTGGACACATCTGAGAGACTCAACAACAACAACTATTATTAAATCCAGCTGAGTTCTTCCTCCTACCTTGGCTTAAACATTTACTGAAGCACAGTGGTAGGTTTCCATGAAATAGGAGAAGACACATGTCAAATTCATAGCTGGAAAGACAAAGCATAAATGTAATATTTGAAAGGAAATGTTGACTTTGTAGTAAAAGAGATCTAGGTTTGCGTTCAGGCCATTCACTTGCTTTCTATGAGTTAACCCTCTAATTGTTCAAGTTCTCTAAGCTTAGGTTGATGACCTCCATCCCCCCAGTGACTGGGGAGCTTAGCCAGAGCATGTAAGCGGTGACTAGGGCCCCGCCACCCAACACACAGCAGCCACCTAGCAGTGCTGATGAGAACGAACTGTGTCCTGGGTGCACGCGAGCTGCTCTCCTCAGGTCACTCAGTCTTGTCCGACTCTCTGTGACCCCATGGACTGTGGCCCACCAGGCTCCTTTGGCCTTGGGATTGTCCAGGCAAGAATACTGGAGTGGGTTGCCATGCCCTCCTCCAGGGGATCTTCTAGACCCATGAATTGAACCTACATCTCTTATACCTCCTACATGGCCAGGCAGCTTCTTTACCGCTAGTACTACCTGGGAAGTCCGACCTATGTCTTACATGGTAATGAAAGCAAATAAGAATGAGTCCCACTTCTGCTTAGGCTAGCTCCAAATGCCCCAAACAGGAATGTATCAGCGTGCACTGATCAATCTGAAGAGACCCATGGAATACAGCTCAGCATAGTCTTAGCTCTGGTGTCCCACTCTCCCCTCAGAAAGCAGAGCCTGGCTCATGAGCCAGTAGGCTGGGCAACTCCATAATGAGGCAGAAGAGGAGCTTCTACCATCTTTCCCTGGAAGAACACCTAGTCTGACAACCACCTGTGGATGAGCACCCCTTTGTGGAAATCTGGGAGTCCAGTGGAGAACCTTCCAGCATATCGATGGGGGGAAAAGAATCCAAGTGTGGACACACTGGAGAGGGTCAGGGCAGGGTTTCTCTTCACTAGGTCACCCCCTGCTTCTGCCCTGAGAGAGGTGTTTCCAGGACACTTCAAGGGACTACAACAAAAATATAATGAGATTGATGTGGACTTTTCTCCAAGGGAAAAAAGAAAGAAAAAAGTGATCTGCCAGATGTTGATAGAAAGCTGGATTACCAAGTGGATGCTAAGCAATGCAAGTGTTTGGCTTTATATATGTAAGTATATGTGTATATGGATAAATATATGCATATGTGTATATCTGTGTATATATATGTAACTATACATTATGTACATAATTATATGTGTATATGGATAGATATATACAAGTTGGCTTAAAGCTCAACATTCAGAAAACTAAGATCATGGCATCTGGTCCCATCACTTCATGGCAGATAGATGGGGAAACAGTGGCTGACTTTATTTTTCTGGGCTCCAAAATCACTGCAGATGGTGATTGCAACAATGAAATTAAAAGAAGCTTACTCCTTGGAAGGAAAGTTATGACCAAGCTAGACAGCATATTAAAAAGCTGAGACATTACTTTGCCAACAAAGGTCCATATAGTCAAGGCTATGGTTTTTCCAGTAGTCATGTATGGATGTGAGAGTTGGACTATAAAAATAGCTGAGTGCCAAAGAATTGATGCTTTTGAACTGTGGTGTTGGAGAAGACTCTTGAGAATCCCTTGGACTGCAAGGAGATCCAACCAGTCCATCCTAAAGGAGATTGGTCCTGGGTGTTCATTCGAAGGACTAATGTTGAAGCTGAAACTTCAATATTTTGGCCACCTGATGTGAAGAGCTGACTCATTGGAAAAGACCCTGATGCTGGGAAAGATTGAGCATAGGAGAAGGGGACAACAGAGGATGAGATGGCTGGATGGCATCATCGACTCGATGGACATGGGTTTGAGTGGACTCCGGGAGCTGGTGATGGACAGGGAGGCCTGGTGTGCTGCAGTTCATGGGGTCACAAGAGTGGGACACGACTGAGAGACTGAACTGAACTGATGGATAGATATATGTATATGTGTGTATATGGATAAATCATTGCCAATGTGTGTGTATATATATATATATGTAATTATATATGTAATTATATGTGCATATGGATAAATATATGTATATGTGTATATAGGGATAAATCACTGCTGAGTTTGCAGCCCTGTTTAGTGTGATGGGGGAACCCTGAAAAATCTGAGTAAGAATGATCTGTCTTTGTGAGGGTGTTGAGCATTCTGTGTGAATAGGAAACACTAGTCAGTAATCGCTGCTGACTATCACATTGATTGAGACTTAGAATTGTTCTTAATTCATCCTAACATCTCTTCTACACAAAAACTTATATTTTTAGGAAAATTGTCTGGCTTTTTTTTTTTGATGACCATTCAGTGAATTAAATGAGTACAAATGTAGTCAGAAAAATGTGTAACACATTCATGTAGAAAGAGAGAGAAAAGCGTCATAGTGGAAGAAGCAGAAGTAAAACAACGAAAGACCAGAGGTTTAAATTCAGACCAAAGATTGAAAGAAGTGAATAAAAAAAGAGAAAAACTAGAAAAATACTTCAAAATAATATTTTTAATCTTTAATCCTGAAACTTTCTACCTTAAATTTTACTCCCTTGATGCTGAAAGATATTTTTAAAAGTGTTTAGGAGAAGTTGACAGACCACTCTGTGCTTTTTTTCACACATTTAATTTAAAACACATTTGTTTTCATATTTCATTTAGACATTTGTGTTGTATTTTAGATAATTCACAAAATCACTCTGAGGTTGGAAAACATTACTGTTATCATGGATGCAAAGATTAGCTCAAAGCAAACTTTCTTGAAAAACATTATCACGTTGAGGACAACAAGGAAAGCAGAGATGCAAAAACTCAAGATAAGCCAGAGTTTTATTTGTGATAACAAGCAAAACAAGCAGGTTGGGGACCACTGAAATGCTGGCAGTTCACATCATACAGACCCAGAAAGTAAGATGCACAGAGCAGCAGAAAGCCCAGGCCTGTCGAGGTGTCAGCTATGGGCTGGCGAGTCTGGAGTAGTTAAGTGGGAGACCTGGGGCCCCTGGTCAGCAGGGTTGATCCCATGAACCAAGGCAGGGAACTCAGATGAAGGCTGAGTAGGAAACAGCATGAGAGGCATGTCTGTCTGGGAAAACCTTGATGTTCATGTACCAGGGAGAGAGCCAGCTGATGGTTTCAGTTATGACAACAGAAGCAAAAGGGAAACATTTCTGCCACAAGAAGGCAAAAATGGTCATGATTATGACTTGGCAGCTCCACACTGGGATATGTCTATGGATAGTACCCAAAGCTCCTAAACCCTGAGAGGCAAAACAGGGCCCACCTGTGTGCAAATTCACATGCAATAATAGGAAATAAAACATCTGGCAGGGAAAAGTTCTACTGTCACACTTGATGGTTTGAACTTAAATAAATTAACCAAGGCTTAAAAAAAAGTACTGCATCTGCCTAGAAGATGTTAATTTTTCTAATTTATAGACTGAATTCCAAATCTGTGAAACATAACAGGCACTAACCCAACACTGCTGGAATAAACCACTCTTTCCATCCTCCAATGGTGATGGTGGTAATTTACAGTGATTTCAGTTTTCCACAGAATCATCCACAGAAACACTGCTGGCATTTCGGTGGTCCCCAACCTGCTTGTTTTGTATGCTATCACATGTAAAACTCTGGCTTATCTCCAGTTTTTGCAGTGTGGAGAGATTTCTTAAAAGAAAAAAGTTAGGAAAGTAGAACATAGTATTGTTGACTCGATGTTTTCCAGGCCCTAAGTGATTGCAAAACTCATCAGAAATCCTAAAACGTGAACTGGGGTCCGAACTGCCCACCTGGCTTTGTTCTATCCTCTGTCTCTCTGTGTCCAACCCAAACATGGAGCTGGTTCCCTGCTCCTGTTTTTCAGGGTTTCCTGAGGACGTATACTGATAATTGGCTGTCGAGTTCATTGTATGTTTTTTTCTTATTGAGTCTAGTTAGTCATTTTGTAAGTAACATGAGATTAAATTGCTTGATATTCCTTCAAATCATGCTGCTAAGCAGTTATTAAAGGACTGGAAAATATCCTAGGTGCCAAGAGAAGATCACTGGAAACACAAGGAAACATAACCGAGAAACAAAGTCAGGGAACCTGCTTCAGTGTCGGGGCTTGTCAGTTTCCCTTTGGTCAGTTTTTGCACAGACAGTGATGTTAATGTGACAGAAAATCTCTTCAGTTTGGTAATGGGAGGAGTAGCAATCACTCCCAAATGCAGGGCGCATTTTTATTACTCTGGGATACAGTTCCGGGCCGGCTTTAGAACACACTGTGCTGGCTGCTCTGAGAACTTATCACATCAGAGTGGTAGTCAAGCCTGTCACAGTACATGCATTTTGTCTCCTCTTGAGGCAGTTTAATTTTGAGCACTGATTGGCTTCTACAGCAGGGACACTGTGAGCGGACCATCCTCTGGTTCATGCTGGGTGGGACTGGAAGGTCTGTGGAGTGACCCTCAGAATGAGCAGACACACCTGAAGCCTGGGATCAAGTCAGCCTGAAGGCTGGGATTAACTCCAGGAAGATAATCACCAGGTTGTCAATGAATAGATTAAATGTACCCTCGTGAAAATGAAAGCTAAAAATGAGGATGCAGCTGGTCTAGAATAAAACCCTCCTTGTTTTACAGGGCAGGAGCCTGGAGACTGAGATCAAGCCCCACAGCTGACTGTTCAGTGGACAGGAAACCCCTGGGGGTCAGACTTCTCCTCTACAGCACTCCATGAGACAAGAGGACGGACAGATGTCCTCAAAGCTCTGGGCAAGATGCACTTCACACTACCCTCAAATGTTAGTGGAGAACACAAACATTTTAGTCCTTGAAAGGCTCACATATTTCATCTTTGGTTTATTCTTTCTCAAGTAAAGCAAATGAGGATAAACAGAAGGCTCCATTCAATCCAAAAATACTAATATAATTTTCAAACATGGACAGTAGTGGGCAGCATGAGAAAATAATAAAAATGAGCTCAGCTTCCTCCATTCAGTAGGTAACATCTGACCCTAATCATGACCAACAGACATGCACACATATTATTTAGATTAAAATTGTCAGTTAAGAAATAAGAAAAGCAATGAATAAATACGAGAAGATCGACGTTTTTCCATTCTGAAATATTTTACTAACCAGTCCTTTGGCTTATATTTTTCTGCCCTGTCATTGATTAAATGAAATAGTTCAACTAAAATTCTGTGAGGCAGTATGATTTCAGGGAAACACTGCAGGGGTCGAAAGTAAACAAATGCACTAGCTTTTAAATTTTCCTTCCCTGAGTTCCGGATCTCAGGTCACCTATTGGAAGAGAAACACACTCCTCAAGAGTGGCAGGCTTTCTTTCTTTCTTTTTTTTTTTTTTTTTTAACATTTTCACTTGAATTATATTTTTGTATCTCTGAACAAAATATGTTTGAATATGGAGAAATTCTGAATAAATTACTCGGCTAATGGGGATAATGAAAGTTATAACAATGAAGATGATAACTTAGAGAAAATTACATTAAAAGATGCAGTCGACCCTCATATCCCAGTGCATCCCCCACATCCCTGAACTCTCCAGAAGCTGAGTGCATCAGAGTTACATTCTGAATGGACACAACAGGGCTCACATCCCTTTGTGCTGGTTGCACCTTGAACTGTGCTTTTTCTTGCTGGAAAGAAAATGGAAACCTCAGGGCCCTGTAGAAAATTAAATTCTCAACAGCTCATGAGCTGGGAATGGGGCCCAGCTCCAGAAAGGGTACAAGTGGCCAGCACCTCAGTTGCTTTGGGAACCTCTGAAACAGGGGTACCTTAAAGTCAAGACACCTCTCACACACAGACTGGGAAGTAACCCATGCTGCTTAAGCCACTGAGTTTGTGGCAATCTGTCACACAATATAAGAGACACAGGTTTGATCCCTGGATCTGGAAGATCCTCTGGAGGAGGGCATGGCAACCCATTCCAGTGTTATTGCCTGGGGAATCCCACGGACAGAGGAGCCTGGCAGGTTACAGTTCATGGGGTCGCAAACAGTTGGGCATGCCTGAATGACTAAACAACAGCAGCAAAATAATTTTTATGAAACTGGAAGTAAAATATAGTAAAAGAAAGTATTTTCTAAATCTCATCTACTTGGCTATTTGTTTCCTATATACATTTAGTCATTAAAAATCCAATGCAGTATTTGTTCCTGTTAGAAATAATTTATTTTCTTTAGATTTAGTAATAGTTTAAAATTTTATTTTTATAAAGTAAATCAACTGTTATTTGCAATTCTATATTCATGGCTGTGGTTGTTCTTTTGGAAATAACTTACTATTCTATCCTTAAGATGTCATTTCATAACCCTTTTGACATAGAAATCCTGGTGCTGACACAGGTTGTCCTTGTAGCATCTGGTTCATGAACAACTCTCTGATTAATAGGCCATGTGACCTATTGTGCAGCGCTGACGGCATCCGGGTCTGTGTTCCCCACCTTCCAGGGGAGGCCTGGACAATCCTCACTCACCAGGAGCTCAAGCTCCTTCAGGTCTAACTGAGCGTAAGCTCTCTGACTCACATAAAGCCAAGACAGGAACATTTTAGTAACAACATTTTGTGTGATGTGTGTGTTTGTTGGCTCTCTGAGTTTGATCTCTATTTTGTTTCCTGGAAATAAAATCCAGGCAGTTTTGCCTGAAGAAGAACTTTGACTTAATCCAGAGCCGTCATGGTGATGGATTTGTCAGGAGCTCCGGGCAGATCACTCAGCCTCTCTGGAGCCTGCTTGCTCCAGCTCTGAAAGGACAGATTAGACCAGAGGACAACTAGTCCTTTTCCATCTCTGAATCCCAGAACTCCTAAATGCCCCACCACCTGGTTGTAAGCCTGTCTGAATATGCACAGGGGGGATTTCAACCTGTTTTTCCTTCCATCTTCAGTGAGCATTGTACCTCTTCCATTCCCACATCTCATGTGGGGTAACGAGGTCTGCTCTGCCTACTTCTCGTTACACATGACTGCAATGAATAACATGATATGATATATTGGAAAATATATTGTTCAGAAACATTAATATGATAACAGTTCTAATACAAAGGGTTCCACTGTAAATATGGAAAGAGAAAATATCAGAGATTAAATAGCATCTTCTATGGCAAAGTGAGAGTCTTGAGCCTAGTCTAGGGAGAATGTACAGACAGAGCATCTGTGTATTAGATAAAAGCAAGATTGATTTCTTTCCTTTTCCAAGTTTAGCAAATAGGATAAGTTAATTTGACCTTGTTGATTGATATAACTATTAATATATAAGACTGCATATACACGTGAGTAAAAATTATGCATTATCTTTTATCGACATGTTTATTGTTACAGACTGTCATGGAGTCAGAAACTAACAAATACCATATCTTGAAGACACCAGAAAGTCTGCGACTCTGTAAACATAACGAGCTCATCATTACATGAGGACCAACTCAAGCAATGAGAATACAAATGCACTGTTAAACTACAATTGAGTCAATTTTGTTTGTAAGTACAGGGGTCATGCGTTGCAGTAAAAAATGCTGTCCTTCCGTGATGGGTTTGCACCACTTCTCTAGAGAGGGGCTGCCTGGAACTTACCACACCCGAACTTCATTGATAAGAGACCCGCACCGATCTGACCTTCCAGGGTGGCTGAGAGGTCGGCCAGTCTGCGCCAATGAGAGGAAACTCAGTGCAGGTTCTCTAGGTCCTGTGTGCCCCCTGCCTCTCCTGTGGGTGCTGGGACTGTGTGGTCAGAGTGAGGTGTGGCCACAGCCAAGAGACCTGTCAGCTGAGCCTGAATGTCATCTTCCTCTTGCCCCTGTAGGTCTCACCACTTTTACCAGTTTTTACTGACTTCCATGGACAAAATAAAGACATAAGGATACAGAAATAAATATAATGCATAATGCCTGTTTCATGTTTAATTTCTGTGGAAAGTCCCCTTTTACGTAAGGCCCAGAGTTCACTTCCAGTTTTGTAAGAGCAGATTGGCAGTGAGAAGACTGGGGGAAAAGCAGATGTGTTTTTACATCAGTAACAAACAACACAAGAATGCTTTTTCTATAATTCATTATTATACTAGTTTTTTGGGGCTTCCCTGGTGGCTCAGGCAGTAAAGAATCTGCCTGCAGTGTGGGGGGCCTGAGTTCCATCCCTGGGTTGGGAAGATCCCCTGGAGAAGAGAAAGGCTACCCAATCCAGTATTCTTGCTTAGAAAATCCCCATGTACAGAGGAGCCTGGAGGGCTACAGTCCATAGGGTCACAAGGAGTCAGACATAACTGAGCAACTAAGCACACACTAGGTTTAGATCTATCTAGCCAAACCAAACAGGATACGTTTGTACAAACATCAATGTGAGTGAGCATTTGTTTTTTCAAAGTTACTTTTAACTCATTTGTACAGATGTTTTTCCCCAGTAACAACTGTGTGTTTCTTTGGTTTGTCTTCCAGCTTGGGTGGCTTGTTTTGTTTGGGGAATGTAGGTGAGAGATTTCAGACAACTTAGAATGTGATATTGAGAGGGTAATAGGCAGGAAGGCCAGGGGTCTCCAAAGGGAGGAAATAGGCTGCAAGTGTCAGACATTTTTATCTCTCTCTTAAGCGGCAGGAGGAAACAAACTAGCGATATTTTTACCCTCTCTATACTAATTTAAAAGAGGTTTCTCTTAAAACACTGTATTGCTATAAGGACACCTGGTCTCACCTGAAAATAACTATTCTCAAACCTTGAGTTAACCAATGCATTCTTCTTATGGAAATGTTTGCCTTAAGTTATGTTAATGTACTATGCACTTGCCCCAAACTCTGTCTTTGATTCCATTCTGCCAACTGACTTAAAACCTACTTGACAAACCAGTATGTTATACTCAGACATTGTTCCCCTAATCTATGTAAATAGAACTATCTGTAGGTAAACTGCCCTTCTACAAAATTCAAGTTAATCGTTTTATGACCCAGGATGACTTGTCTGGTGCCAAGATTATCCCAAAGTACATCTTATGTATGAGGGGCCGGGTGCCATTCTGAGTTTTGAGACATTCCTTTCTTTCATTAGCAAACTGCTAGTGACTATATAACATCCAGCCAAAAACTAGCAGGGGGGTACTCTTTCTACCCCCTTCTAATGCCTATGTCAGAAGCTTTCTCTATCTCCTTTATACTTTAATAAAACTTTATTACACAAAAGCTCTGAGTGATCAAGCCTCGTTTCTGGCCCCAGATTGAATTCTTCTCTTCTGGAGGCCAAGATTCCTAGTGTCTTTGTTGTGATTTCATCAATAACCTTTCAATATGATGGAGCCATCAGAAAATTAAACCAATGGATGTTCTAGAAGCTTTGGAGTCAAAACACCTCTTTCTAAATATAGATGCAGAGAAAGCCTTTGACAAAATTCAGCATCTATTTATGATAAAAATCCTCCAGAAAGCAGGCATAGAAGGAACATATCTCAACATAGTAATAGCCATATATGATCAACCCACAGCAAACATTATCCTGAATGGAGAAAAATTGAAAGCATTTCCCCCTAAAGTCAGGAATAAGACAAGGCTGCCCACCCTCACCACTACTATTCAACTTAGTTTTGGAAGTTTTAACCACAGCAATCAGAGAAAAAAAAAGAAATAAAAGGAATCCAGATTGGAAAAGAAGAAGTAAAACTCTCACTGTTTGCAGATGACATGATCCTCTACATAGAAAACCCTAAAGACTACCAGAAAATTACTAGAGCTAATCAATGAATATAGTAAAGTTGAAGCATATAAAATTAACACACAGAAATCCCTTGCATTCTTATACACTAACAATGAGAAAACAGAAAGAGAAATTAGGGAAACAATTTCATTCATCATTGTGATGAAAATAATAAAATACTTAGGAATAAATCTACCTAAAGAAACAAAAGACCTATATATAGAAAACTATAAAATACTGATGAAAGAAATCAAAGATGACACAAATAGATGGAGAAATATACCATGTTCATGGACCAGAAGAATCAATATAGTGAAAATGAGTATACTACCCAAAGTAACCTGCAGATTCAATGCAATCTCTATCAAGTTACCAAAAATATTTTTCACAGAACTAGAACAAATAATTTCACAATTTGTATGGAAATACAAAAAACCTCAAATAGCCAAAGAAATCTTGAGAAAGAAGAATGGAACTGGAGGAATCAACTTGCCTGACTTTAGACTATATTACAAAGCTACAGTCATCAAGACAGTATGGTACTGGCACAAACACAGAAATATAGATCAATGGAACAAAATAGAAGGCACAGAGATAAATCCATACACCTATGGACACTTTATATTTGACAAAGGAGGCAAGAATATACAATGGAGAAAAGACAAACTTTTTACCAAGTGGTGCTGGGAAAACTGGTCAACCACCTGTAAAAGATTGAAACTAGACACTTTCTAACATTATACACAAAAATAAACTCAAAATAGATTAAAGATCTAAATGTAAGATAAAAACTATAAAACTCTTAGAGGAAAGCATAGGCAAAACACTCTCTGACATAAATCATAGCAGCATCCTCTATGACTCACCTCCCACAGTAATGGAAATAAAAGCAAAAATAAACAAATGGGGCCTAATTAAGTTTAAAAGCTTTTAAACAACGAAGGAAACTATAAGTAAGGTGAAAAGACAGCCTTCAGAATGGGAGAAAATAATAGCAAATGAAGCAATGGACCAAGAATTAATCTCAAAAATATACAAGCAGCTCAATACCAGAAAAGCAAATGACCCAACCAAAAAATGGGCTAAAGTACTAAACAAAAATTTCTCCAAAGAAGACATACAGATGGCTAACAAACACATGAAAAGATGTGTTTTCATCATTCATTATCAGAGAAATGCACATCAAAACCACAACGAGGAACCATCTCTTGCTGGTCAGAATGGCTGCCATCAAAAAGTCTAGAAACAATAAATGCTGGAGACAGTGTGGAGAAAAGGAAACCCTCATACACTGTTTGTGGGAATGCAAACTAGTACAATCACTAAGGAGAACAGTGTGGAAATTCCTTAAAAAACTGGAAATAGAACTAGCAATCCCAGACTGCTGGGCATACACACTAAGCAAACCAGAATTGAAAGAGACACGTGTACCCCAATGTTCATCACAGCACTGTTTACAATAGCCAGGACACGGAAGCAACCTAGATGTCCATTGGCACACAAATGGATAAGAAAGCTGTGGTACATATACACAATGGAATATTACTCAGCCATTTAAAAGAATGCATTTGAATCAGTACTAATGAGGTGGATGAAACTGGAGCCTATTATACACAGTGAAGTAATTCAGAAAAAAACACCAATACAGTATATTAATGCATATATATGGAATTTAGAAAGATGGCAACAATGACCCTATATGTGAGACAGCAAAAGAGACACAGATATAAAGCACAGACTTTTGGACTCTGTGGGAAAAGGCAAGGGTGGGATGATTTGAGAGAATAGCAATGAAACATGTATATTACCATACGTGAAACAGATCACCAGTCCAAGTTCAATGCATAAAACAGGGCACTTAGAGCCAGTGCATTGGGACAACCCTGAGAAAGGGGATGGGGAGGGAGATGGGAGGGGGTTTCAGGATGGGGGACACAAGAATTCAGAATGTCTGACACATGAGTCAGACACCAGTGGCTGATTCATGTCAATGTATGGCAAAAACCACTACAGTATTGTAAAGTAATCAGCCTTCAATTAAAAGAAATAAATTAATTTAAAAAATAAATATATTTCCAGTGTGTCTACCTTAGCAAAACAGATCTTTCTATTGATTTACATGTTAGCACTATTTTTTGCAACACATAGAGTAAATTAGTTTCTGGTTATCCATGAAAATGTCTTTACAACATAGTTTCGAAATAAGCCAGACAGTTATTGCTCACATAAAGCATACTGATGTTTCCTTCTATTAAACGTGTGTGTGTATGTGAGATAACGTGAATATTGTGTGTTTTCACAGTTGTCTTATGCATGTTTACTTTATCTTCCAGTAGGTGGCAGTCTGTGATGTTAAAAGGGTACATGGCATTAATATTATTCTGGAAGCTTTTAAACTCCTTCATGCAGAACTGAAATAAGCAGAAGAAAAAAAATAAAGCCTTTTATAGCTGCCTATATATTCTGTGTAACAAAAACAAGTTATGTATTTATTGTCGTTCTGCATGTAATGACAAAATCACTACTGTACAAATAGTGATTATGCTGGTTTATGACCCAGACTATGGGGTGAAGGGAGGTTGAAAAAACACAATATTTGGGACAGTATATTTAATCTGAGAATATAGAAATGGGCAGTTGTGCAAAACGTATTTTTTGGGAAATGATCAGTTATTTTACTGTTTTCCAGCATCTCTGAAGGAAATGGCAACCCACTGCAGTATTCTTGCCTGGAAAACCCCATGGACAGAGGAGCCTGGCAGCTGTAATCCATAAAATCACACAGAGTTGAACATGGCTGAAGTGACTAAGCAGCAGCAGCAGCATCTCAAAAGTGAATGAGAAGATAACTTTATTTATATGTAGCTTATTATTGATAGGTCAGTCGGTAAAGAATCTGCCTGCAATCAAGAGACCCCGCTTCAATTCCTGGGTCAGGAAGATCTGCTGGAGAAGGGATAGGCTACCCACTTCAGTATTCTTGGGCTTTTCTGGTAGCTCAGCTGGTAAAGAATCCACTTGCAATGAGGGAGAACTGGGTTTGATCCCTGGGTTGGGAAAATCCCCTGGAGAAGGGAAAGTATTCTCCAAGTATTCTGGCCTGGGGAATTCCATGGACTGTACAGTCCATGGGGTCACAAAGAGTTGGACACGACTGAGCAACTTTCACTTTATTTTTATTCTACAAGGACAATTATCTTGCCATGTACCGAAGGTTATTCAGACTCAATATCAATTACCTTTACAAGACAAAAATGACAACTGTCACCTCCTAATTGGTAACACAGCGCTTGAGCCTAACTTACTGACATTAGTTTTCCTCTTACACAGTAAATCCCATTGTTTGAGGACAGAATGTAATGATTAGGTTGCTCTATTGTCAGGTCTTCTCTCCAGTTGTGCACTTTCTTCCTTATTCCTTGTGTCAGCCCTCCCCTAAATTCATTTTCTGCATCTGCCAGAATCCATTATTCAATGGAGTAGCAAGCAGTAGATAGTTTAATAAATGCTTATTGAATAAACTAATATAAATATTTGTTGAATAAGTAATATGTCAGATTGGCGCAATATTTGGCAGAGAAAGGAATACAGCAAACATTCATTAAGTTTTAAGCCTTGTTAGACAGACAGGGAAGAAAAAGTCCCATTTAGGGAACAGAGAAGACGTATTAGTGATTGCTCCTCTAATTCTTATTTGTCCCTTGTTTGAACTTCAACACATTAACAGCCTTTTTCAACAATATGGATCTCTTCTCTAAGTGCTAGGAGGCACATTCAGTTTTATGTTTCTATAGTTAAAACAAGAGAGAGAAAAAGACTAATTTCTCCAAGGAAGCTTGGGACTGACCGTCTCTATTTATGCTGCCTTGCATCAAGCTGCCAAACTGTTATTCAGCTGGAAACAAACAAAAGACAGCAATAAACAGTTGCAGTGATAAAAACTCAGATAACTTCAATCTTTTTGCTTTCATTCATGCCTCTCCCACATTTGCAGGTTTGAATGAGGTAAATCAAATCTCAGTTCAAGAGTAAAGTACCATTCTTTTGTGAACAAGTGAAGTAATTTCCGCACTAAATTGAGTACTATCTACTCTGTAATCAAACTTGTTAAACAAATAGAACACCTCCTTGAAGCAGGAAGTATTTTAAGTTTCAGAGATGCTGCAGAGACAAAAACAGCATCTCTGATTTACAGACTCTGTTATTTTTAATCTACTTGCAGTCGATGGACCAGCAAGACAGACCAAAGCAAACACTGGTGAAACTCTTGCAGAAGTCGGTTCTCCACAGTCTGGAACTCCAGCACAACAGCTGGGAGGCATGCCTGAGTTTGTTTCTATTTTGTTGCCTTTTTTGTTTGTTTCTTTTTTGCCCTCTTTTCTCTCTTCTTTGTTTTTAATTAAGCCCATCAAAAGAATCCTTTATTTCTGTTATGCTGTTTTTCATTTCTAGCATTTACTCCTGATTCTTTATTATAGTTTTCTTCTTTCTTCTTGCATTGTGGAAGTGTTAGTCACTCAGCTGTGTCTGACTCTTTGCCACCCCATTGGGTGTAGCCCAGGAGGTTCCTCTGTCCTTGGACTTCTCTAGACAAGAATACTGGAATGGGTTGCCATCTCCTTCTTCAGATGATTTTCCTGACCCAGGGATCGAAACTGCATTGCCTGCTTCTCTTGTATTGGCAGAAGTTTTCTTTACCATTGAGCCACCTGGGAAGCCCATACTGGGAGATATAGATATATATAATATATGATATAACATAACTAATAGCAAGCTATAGATATATTAAAACAAATATACACATGCATTTATAAGCTCTTAAAAACTGATGAAAATTTTTTCATTAGCTAAATGAATCCCCATAATGTGATAATTTTATAATACTGCACGTCTAAAACATGTTTCTTAAGACACAACTTTCTGATTCACCATTTTGCTTAAATGATATCTCTGTAAAGTGAATACTGATGATAGGGATTTTATTTAATGTTGGAAAACATATTCATCATTTGATTTATGATTTTAATACTTCAGTTTTAAAACTACAGAAATTTTAAAGCTTCTGTATTTTAAAAGTTTATATATGACCCTAAAAGTAAATTCAGCTCCTGAATCAGACAGATAGATGACCATTATGAATGAATTCTTTTCTTAGCCAGACACTTGAATCCAGATATACTATGTATCTATATATCTTGGTCCCTGATGCAGTGCTAGACTTTCTTTCAGATATTTTTTATTTAAAAAAAAATTTCCCCCTGTGACTTCCACCTTTGATTTAACCACTTACCTTTAAAAAAAATAGAATAAAATAACAAGCAAGAAATTTCTTTAAAAGATTTCTCCTTTCATTATTTCTGATTCTATTTTCATGCTGGTTTTCCACATAATCTTTCTGCAACATAAGCCTCTGGCTATTCCCTTGAACTTAGAGAAACACAGGCCAAGTAACCATGTAATGTATCTCTTTTCTTGGAATCCTGCTAAACAATTGTTTACAAATAATCCCCATTTATGAAAGACACATTTTATTGTTATGAAAGAAAATCAGACAGGAAATGGTTCTCACTATTAATAAATGAACATGCAAACTGATGAAGTTCTTTGAAATACTTTGCCTGCTATGATGCGGGGAAGACCGGGTATGTGTTCATTCATGTCAGCTCCTGTATCTCACACCCTTTCTTGACTCAGTTGTGGCCACCATCAGCTGCCACCGCGTCAATGCCTCAGTCATGTTTTACTCCCCTAAAGATAATTTCTCCTATATTACTTTATACCAGCAACAAGCAGAAAGCTGAATTGAGGAAATCAGCATGTCTCCTCAGGTCCACCAGAACTCGAGGGGTTGTAGAACACACTGCTGCCCCAGATGAGCCAGGTGGGTGCAGAGGGTCTCCGCTCTCCGGAGTGGAGACAGCTCATGGAGGAGCAGAGACCTGTGTAGGAGCCGGGAGCAGGCAGGACAGCCTGAACGAGAACTGACAAGTCGCTGGAGGGCCAGCATGGAGAAGTCGGAGAGGCGAAAACTCTTGGCGTGGGGTCCACACTTTTTTTAATTTGTTTCCAGGAAACCTACCTGTTTCTCACAGTGAAAACTGGAGGAAAATCCCCTTATGATTCTGGCAGGAGAAAGGGAAGGTAGTTATTTTGAAATACACCGGAGCATCCTGTTCTTTTTTGATTTAATTTATATTTTCTATCAGAGTATAGCTGATTTACAGTGTTGTGTTCATTTCAGGTGCACAACAAAGGGATTCAGTTACACATATAACCATGAGAGCATTCTGTTCTCAAGAAGCTCTAGATTCAAGGAAAAGTATTTTATCAGAACCTAACCTAATTTTTCCCAAAGCCTAAGGAACCTGTGTGAAGGGAAATAGCCAACTCCAGTGCACATGGAGAAGTAGAACTCCCAGTTCCAGCTCCCTCTCACTCTCCAGGTAGGAGAAGGGAAGTATCCAGCTCCAGGGACCTCCCACCATCTTTCCCCACTTGAAGGCGAGAGGGGCCGCAGAGAGCACAGCTGAAGGCCACGCCCTGTGGGTCTGGGCTCACTGATGCTGAGACCGCAGGATAGCAGAGCCCTCTCCTCCCATCAGACCTCACCACCGCATTGCTGAAGGCTAATTTATTACAGTCTCTTACACTCAGTACAGCATGAGTGGATTTCAACAGAAAAGTAGCAAGACATTATCAACAGCAAAACCCACAGTTTTAAGAGATACAGAACACATTAAAAATAGACATGGAAGGGATGTTGAAATTATCAGATCAGAAATTTAAAACAATTATAATTACTATGTTAAAGGCTCTAATGGGTAAACGTAGACAAAAAGGAAAAATATATGGCTAATGTAAGAAGAGAGAAAAAATTCTAAGAAGGAATAAAGTAGAAATGCTATAGAACAAAAGCACTGTAACAGAAATAAACAATGCTTTTGATAAGCTTATTAGTAGATGAAAACAACAAAGGGAAGAATCTCTGAGCTTGAGGATATGTCAATAGAAACTTCCAAATTTGAAAAGCAAAAAAAAAAGAAAAAGACTGAAATATTGATCAAATATACAAGAACTATGGGATGACTACAAAAAGTACAATGTATAGATGAGTAGTGTACAGAAAGAAGAAAAATGGTCTGGAAAAAAAAAAAGAAAAATGGTCTGAGAAAACAATGACTAAGACTTGCCCAAAGTAATATCAGACACCAAACCAAAGATCTAGGAAACTCAGAGAACACCAAGTAAATAAATACAAAACCAAACATCTCGTATGTCATAGCAAAACTATAGCGAATCAAAGATAAAGATAAGTCTTGAAGCAAACCAGGGGGAGGAAAAAGGCTTACCTATCTGGGAGCAAAGACAAGAAATGCATCTACTTTCCTCTCAAAAAAAAAGGAAGCAAGAAGAAAACGGAATTAAATATTTAACATGTTGACAAGAGCAAGTATACAAAAACACCAAGATTTCTTTATCTATAAAATTATTCTTCAAAAGTGAAATATTAATAAAGACTTCCTCAGGCAAACAAAAATTGAGGGACTTTGTTTTGGGTATTCTTGTATCATAGAAATATTAAAAGAGTTATTGACAGAGAAGGAAAATGATATAGGTCAGAAATTCAGACATATTGGAAGCAGATTAGAAAAGGAATAAGACAAAACAAAATATTTTTTTTATTCCTAGTTGATCTAAAAGACAATTTAAAAAAATAATAGCAAAATGTATTTGGTGACTATAGCTCATGTATTATTGAAATGAATGACAAAAATAATACAAGAAATGGATGGAGAAATTAGGAATAATTTATAAGTTACTTGCACTAACAGAGAAGTGGAATAGAGATATTTGAAGTACATTTGAATTAGTTAAAAGAAGTATAATTAATATTCTAAGAATGAAAAGTTGTAATCATATAAATGTTTAATTAACACCAGAAAAGATAGAAAAAGAGTGGGAAAAAAGAAAAAGGACAAACAACAACAGGAATTAATTGCTGTTTTTATTCAGTCACTAAGTCATGTTCAACTCTTCCCAACCACATGGACTGCAGCATGCCAGGTTCCCCTGTCCTTCATTATCTCCTAGAGTTTGTTCATATTCATGTCCATTGAGTCGGTGATGCTATGTAGCCATCTCATCCTCTGTCACATGCTTTTCTTGCTCCCAATCTTTCCCAGCATCAGGGTCTTTTCAAATGAGTCAGCTCTTCACATCAGGTGGCCAAAGTTGATGCTTCAGCTTCAGCATCGGTCCTTCCAATGAATATTCAGGACTGATTTCCTTTAGGATGGACTTGTTTGATTCCAAGGGACTCTCAAGAGTCCTCTCTAGCATCACAATTTGAAAGCATTGACTCTTTGGCACTCAGCCTTTTTATTGTCCAACTTCACATCCATACATGACTACTGGAACAACCATTGCTTTGACTACATGGACCTTTGTTGGCAAAGTGATGTCTCTGCTTTGTAATATGCTGTCTAGGTTTTTCATAGCTTTCCTTCCAAGCAAGCATTTTTAAATTTTGGGGCTGCAGTCACTGTCTGCAGTAATCCTATAGCCCAAGAAATAAAATATGGCACTGTTTGCACTTTTTCCGCTACTATTTGCCATGAAGTGGTGGGACTGGATGCCATAATCTTAGCATTTTTAATGTTGAGTTTCAAGTCAGCTTTTTCACTCTCCTCTTTCAATCTCAGCAAGAGGCTTTTTTAGTTCCTCTCCAATTTTTGCCATTAGAGTGGTGAGTGTGATGTGTGAAAGTCACTCAGTATATCCGACTCTTTGCCACCCCATGGACTATACAGTCCATGGAACTCTCCAGGCCGGAATGCTGGAGTAAGTAGCCTTTCTCTTCTCCAGATCTTCCCAATCCAGGGATCAAACCCAGGTCTCCTGCACTGCAAGCAGATTCTTTACCAGCTAAGCCACCAGGGAAGCCCAAGAATACTGGATTAGGTGACCTATCCCTTCTCCAGAGGATCTTCCCAACCCAGGAATCAAACCAGGGTCTCCTGCATTGCAGCAAATTCTTGACCAACTGAGCTATCAGGGAAGGTCAGTGGTAACATCTGCATATCTGAGGTTATTGATATTTCTCCCTACATTCTTGATTTAAGCTTGTGCTTCAACCAGTCCAGCATTTCGCATGATGTACTCTGTATATAAATTAAATAAGCAGAGTGACAATATACAACCTTGTACTCCTTTTCCAATTTTGAACCCCTCTGATGTTCCATGTCCAGTTATAACTGTTGCTTCTTGATCTGTGTACAGGTTTTTCAGGAGACAGGTAAGGAGATCTGGCACGCCTATCTCTTTAAGAATTTTCCATAGTTTGCTGTGATCCACACAGTCAAAGGCTTTAGTGTAGTCAATGAAGCAGAAGTAGATGTTTCTCTGAAACTCCTTTGTTTTTTCCATGAATCAACGAAAGTTGGCAATTTGAACTCCGGTTACTCTGCCTCTTTGAAACCCATTTTGTACATCTAGAAGTTCTTCGATCATGGACTGCTGAAGCTTATCTTAGCTTGAAGGATTTTGACCATAACCTTGCTACAACACGAAATGAACACAATAATCACACCACTGTACATTATACTTTCGTGTTATACATATGACTGATATACCGTAGAGATACAAGTCATTGAAGTAACTATAATACAAAATAAAAAGTGGCTTTTCAAATCCATCATGATTTAGGCTGTTGGCCAAGATAAAGAACAAAGATAGGATTTAATCTCCTCCATAAAACAAGAAAAATTGAATACATGAAAAAATGATATTCAAAATATGGACATCAGGCAATAAAAGTCAATTTTCCATGGAAATGAGAAACACTGAGGTAAGCCCTAGGAATGCCCCTGCTGACTGCCTGGACAGAATTCCCAGGAAGAGCATGAATATACATAGGAGGAAATTACTCAAGGCCAGGGAAAGAAACGACTACCCACAGCAGCTGTAATGCACCCACCCCGACGCAGGCCTAGAGGACTGCTTTCCCAGTAGCCCAGTGTACCTCTCCCCTCCTTCCCCTGATAGCCATAAGTTCTACATCTGTAACTCTATTTCTGTTTTGTAGATTTTTTCATGTCTTTTACTGCTTATCTTGAAAAATGCTATTTATTTAAGACAAAATAGTAAATGAAATGGGTTTTCCCATAAGCAAAACCAGCATGTAATCAAGGCTCTCTGCTAAGGGCATTTATAAATTAAGAAACCTTTCACTGAAACACCTAAAATCATGGCAACTAAATAGAATTGATGTCTGCCACATTTACACATCTTGGTGGGAGTGGAGGGAAGTCTTCCCCCAGTGCCTCTCCATCATGTTCTGGCTAAATCAGCTTCACCAGAGGCTTCCCATAACGTAGCTGCTGGAATCCATATTGATAAACAGAAAAAACTGAATATATCACTTTAGTTTAGAGAACGGTTCTGAAAATTGAGAGCATCATTTCTGCCCTCTTATTGCAGCTTAGACTTCGGTATGTATTACAATAACTGTGCAATCGCTACACCATTGTGCCTCAACAGTTGGAAGCAATGATGCATAACCAAACTGTATTATGGAGGCTGAATCTGTGTGAATCTGAAACTAAACATATTTCAGAATTATTTGGTCCTAATGTTTTTTCTTATTTTTATTAGTCTATAATTAAGTATTTATACAGTGATATTCAGATAATCCCTAAAGCTTTTGTTTAATATTTAACCAAGAAACAGCCACTTAAAATACACAAACACATGTGCATTTTAGGACTGATATTTTTTAGATTTGAAAAGTACTAATAGAAAAAGGTTAGTAGAATAATGTGAATGCAAAGTGGAAAGGAATAAAGAAAGAAAGCAATACAGTTAGTGGAACCAAAGAACAAATTAAGGATAGGAATTAAATAAAAATAATAAATCTTGCATAAAGATATCATTTTTCTATTTTATGATGAAGAAAGGGAATAAATGCCTTTCAAAAATACAGGAAGGTCATGAATGCAAGATAGAATTAATAACTGAATGATGGATTAGAGTACAGGAAGATAAAACATATTCTGAATAAAGCTGAGGTCCACCAGCTTAGTGAAGAAGGTGCCCAGAGCTGCAGGAGAAATCAGGGTAATAAACAAGAAAGATAAGAGATTTCCACTGGAAAATTTTTTAGGTGGAAAATACAGGAAAAATGGTATATAGTTGCAGTCCTATAAATGGTATAAACACAGTTGTGTAATGACTTTAACTATCATGAGGTCAATACAGCTAAAATAAGACACAGACTTAGAAACTAATGCAAAGTCAAAGATAAATTAAATGCACCAAAAATAAATAACTAAATACAACAAATAATAATTTAAAATATTTTTATTTTTCCCTATGCCCTACTATATTCTGCATAGGTATTTCCACAAAAAAATTTGCTCCAGAAATTACTTCTTTAATAATGAAAAGCTGGATAAATATATAGGCCAAATTCAATGAAAAAATGGTATATTTATGTAACATTAAATTATCTGTAGGAAATTACATATGAAAAAAATATAATAGAAAGTTATCAATGCCATGATTTTCTACTTAATTACATAATATGCTGATTGTCCATTTTTTAAATTTCTAGTTACCCAACTGAAGAGGTTCAATCACTCAGTCATGTCCAACTCCTTGAGACCCCATGTACTATAGCATCCCAGGCCTCCCTGCCCTTCACTATTTACCAGAGCTTGCTCAAACTCATGTCCATCAAGTCAATGATGCCACCCAACCATTTCATCCTCTGTCACCCACTTCTCCTCCTGCCCTCAAACTTTTCCAACATCAGGGTTTTTTCCAGTGAGTCACCTCTATGCATCAGGTGACCAAAGTATTGGAGCTTCAGCTTCAGCATCAGTCCTTCCAAAGAATATTTAGGACTGATTGCCTTTAAGATCGACTGGTTTGATCTTCTTGCTGTCAAAAGGATTCTCAAGATTCTTCTCCAGCACCACAATTCGAAAGCATCAATTCTTCAGTGCTCAGTCTTCTTTATGGTCCAATGCTCATATCCATGCATGACTACTGGAGAAACCACAGCTTTGACTAGATGGACCTTTGTTGGCAAAGTGATTTCTCTGCTTTTTAATATGCTGTCTAGGTTGGTCACAGCTTTTCTTCCAAGAAGCAAGTATCATGGCTGCAGTCACCATCTGCAGTGATTTTGGAGCCCAACAAAATAAAATCTCTCACTGTTTCCATCTTTTCACCATCTATTTACCATGAAGTGATGGGACTGGATGTCATGATCTTGATCTTTTGAATGCTGAGTTTTAAGCCAGCTTTTGCACTCTTCTTTCACCTTCATCAACAGGCTCTTTAGTTCCTCTTCACTTCCTGCCATTAGGGTGGTATCATCTACATATCTGCAGTTGTTGACATTTCTCTCAGCAATCTTGATTCCAGCTTGAGCTTTATCCAGCCTGGTATTTCACATAATGGACTCTGCATATAACTTAAATAAGCAGGGTGACAATATACAGCCTTGATGTACTCCTTTCTCTATTTTGAACTGGTCTGTTGTTCCATCTCTGGTTCTAAATGTTGCTTTTTGAGCTGCATACAGGTTTCTCAGGAGGCAAATAAGGTAGTCTTGTTGTTTAGAAAGATTATTATCTATCTATCTATCTATAAAATACTTCATTTATAAAAAACTTTATAGGTAAAAATATATTTTTGCTGTTTTTTTGTTTTGTTTGAAATAGTCCAGAAAAGAGTGTCAGGACCTGAAAACAGTTAAAAGTGAATCATATTTTGTGATACATAAGTACAGTGATAGAGATGTGGTTATTTATAATACTATTTTCTTTGTTTTTGTATATGCTTAAAATTTTCCATAATCACAGTATTTTTAACCCCAAACCTTCATTAGCAAGAACAAGAGCCCTTCTGCTGCCACATCCTCTTCTTTTATGAGGCTGCTGAAAGGCCATTTTCTAGTCACAGCCCTGACTTTCAGTTTTCCTTTGGTACTTACTTAATTTTTTAATTATGTTTTACTCTGAAAATTATGTTATATTTTAGCTGAATATTTTAAAAATTTTGTACAGACTAGTTTTTCAGATTATTTAATTTGCCTTATGTTTGCAAATAAAAAAGAATTCATTTAGAATAGGAAACCTGTTTGCATTATTTTAAGATTATAACTGAACATTCATCTTTTTGAAAACAGGATGAGGGGGGATCAAAAAGAAAACGTGAGTGGGAACTGAAAAGTGTATGTTGGTTTGAGCTTTTACAATATCACCTAAATCATAGGTTATATCCTCAATTTATAACTTTGGATTTATTAATCACACTTTCACATTTTTAAGATAAAAATAACTGCTATTTAAGATTCTTTAACTTCTAAGTTTAGAACTATTTTTAGAATGCATTTCTGTAGCTCTCTGTATCAGTGTAAAGTCTTCATTCTTTAAAATTGAAACTCTATGATGCTCCAAGAAATCTGTAAACCAATTCAGTAAAACTGGAGAAGAAACTGGGTGACAATCCAGCCAGGTACTTGGGACAGTGGCGTAAGCGTCACTGCAGTAAGCAAACTCCTTTCAAGCCTGAAGGATCAGGCTCACTTAGGTACATCATGGAGATTAGCACACAGGCCAGCGAATACGCACATATGCAGACTGAGGCTCACTTAATATTTATTAACCACAATGGGCAATTGTGTAAGTGTTTTCACATATGTAGACACTGATTTTTAACTCTCAGCATGACAGAGTTACAACAAATTCGTGTTTTCCGATTCAACAAGTCTTCCTTCCTGACTAAAGTGATCTATGGACAGTGAATTCATATGTGCAGGATATTAAAATATAAAACATTTTACTATCACATAAGGTACTAAAATATTTTTCTTCTAAGGACTTATGGCATTTTGGAAGAGAAGTGATGAGAGCCAAGTTAGGTTCACAATTGGCCGACTTCCCCACTTCCCTTTGGGTGCTTACGTCAGTCAGCTTCGAAACACCTGCACAGGTAGGCCACCAACTAAAACGCAGTGTACTTGGTTCAGCCTTAAATATTACCTTTCCCTTTTGTAGATTTTTAAATCTTTCCACCAAAGACAGACACAATTAATCTGTCTTAAATGAAAGACGGTAGGTCGCATAACAATCTTAAAATGTTAACACAGTGCACTAAGATTCACCGACAAATGTGTGAGTTTGCCTAGCAGTTGTTTTGCATCAGTGATGTGGGAAAAAAAAACAAAACTACTAGACTTTCTTTCCTTGGACTCACTGTACTTTCTTTTTTCCCCAAAGGAGAACGTGGCATAGCCTATTTAATATTTAGCAGTTTAAAGACAGAGTGAATGCACTGTTAGCTTCTTATCATGGAATGCTATCACTTTTGGCTTGGGGAATGAAGGACATGTATCAAAAGAAATTTAAACCACTATACCCTTTCAAATATAGACAATAGCAAAAAGTGTGTGTTTCCTTCATCTCTTGAACTTTAAGCTTGATTAAACTCAGTAAAGGGCCATTAACACCATCAGAAAGCTTTAGAAAACTATTTTTATTAGCTCTTTCCAGATGACTATAAATGCCAAGCATTCATGAGGATACATTTGCTTCCTTTTGTGAAAGCTGTTCAAAGTCATCTTTGATGTGTAGATCAAAAGTATTGCTTCCTAGTTAAAATAGACAAAAACTGGTTCATGAATAGAAGCCTCTTTTAGAAAACAAATTACTATTTCTGCAATTCTGTAGCTCTAGAAAACATTTTCTAAGAAAATGAGGGCAGGAAATTAGCAAGAACAAAAAAGAATATCTAAATAGCATTTATAACCTTAAAAACCAGCTGTTGAAATACATTAATATCTATGGACAGTTATGAAATGATAGACACTCACATTTTACCTGGTATTTAATATGATTAAATGAATAGGTATAACATATGAGATGCTAAAGAAAAATGAAGTTAACTTAATATATAAAATATACTCTACCTAGATTAAGATATAGAACTTGGAATAGTACAATCTAAAAGAATATAGAAGAAAGTTGGAGGTTATGCCAGTATAGGAATTTATCTTCTTAAATTATTGCCCCTTCCAAATAAAAACAACCCTAGAGTGACTGATACAAAGAGACATAGTCTCATACACACAGGTATATACTTTCTATATAAAAACTAAGATCATGGCATCTGGTCCCACCACTTTATGGAAAACAGAAGGGGGAAAATGGAAACAGTGACAAACTTTATATTCTCGGGCTCCAAAATCACTGCTGATGGTGACTGCAGCCTTGAAATTGAAATATGCTTGCTCCTTGGAAGAAAAACTATGACAAACCTAAACAGTGTATTAAAAAGCAGAGACATCACTTTGCTGAAAAAGGTCCATATAGTTAAAGCTATGGTTTTTCCAGTAGTTAAGTATGGATGTGAGAGTTGGACCATAAAGAAGGCTTAGCACCAAAGAATCGATGCTTTCAAATTGTGATGCTAGAGAAGACTCTTGAAAATCCCTTGGACTGCAAGGAGATCAAACCAGTCAATTCCAAAGGAAACCAACCCTGAATATTCTTTGGAAGGACTGATGCTGAGGCTGAAGCTCCAATACTTTGGCCACCTGATGCAAAGAGGCAACTCATTGGAAAAGACCCTGATGCAAGGAAAGACTGGGGGCAAGAGGAGAAGGGGGAAACAGAGGATGAAATATTTGGATGATATTATTGACTCAATGGACATGAGTTTGAGCAAGTTTTTCTGGGAGTTGTAAAGGACAGGGAAGTTTGGTGTGCTTCAGTCCATGGGGTCGCAAAGAGTTGGACATGACTGAGTGACTGAACAATAAAAACAAATGAGTATAAACTGGTAAGATATTAATGATCAAATAAATATTCTATTTGAGAACAAGAAGGAAGAGGAGGAAAAGACAGGTTCTGAAACACTGGTTGATGTTGAAGTAAAAGGGAAAATTCTGCATGTAAACAAACAGAACTACATGTTCTTTTTGTTTGTTTTTTTGCAGGTTTCTACTATCTAGAACACAGGCTCTCAACACAGAGGAGCTAACACCAGCAATTTCTAGGGACTAGGACGAAATTTTAGGGAAGTACTTAATCCCCTCTGAGAACAAGGAGATTAATATTCAAATAACATTTGGGCTTTATATTTGCAAACAAAGAATCCAGAAAACCTTTTAATATATCTCTGTGTTCTATAACCTTTAAATCTCCATTTTTGGTGTTAAAAGCATCAATGCATGAACTGACCCTGGAAGAGACAACTTAATTTTAATGATAATTAAAATAGTATCAGCCATTATTTTGGAATTGTTTGATTTATTTCACATAAGAATTCTGAGTATTTGTATTCAAAGTATATGTTATCTCACTTTTAAACAAATGCATTAGGACAACCTGGATTTTAAAACTTTTCAAGAGAGAAAGCTTTCCTACAGCTCATATATATCAGCACTGTTGCTGTGAGATGGAAGGAAACCTCAGCCAAGACTAGAGTTGGGAAGAGAAATCTCATCCCTACCACTCATCAGTTTTCCCAGATGGGAAGAAACCTGCCCTACCTCCAACAGGAAGAAGGTTACTACTTTGCTACTGAGCTACCCCAGCTGCAGGAAGGAAAACTGTCTTCTCGCCCAGCAACAAGCCCAGCCAGCCAATGAGAAGCCACACCTTGAAATCTTACTCTCCTCCAATAAACTTTCATCTACAAGAGCCCCCTAGGAAAGTCCCTTCCCTTCTATAAAAACAAGCTCCTTGCTTTGCTCTCTGGAGCCATAGATGGTATTTCCCAAATGGCAATCCTGTGGCTATTCCTGAATAAACTCACTTTTCTGGTGAGATAACTATTTTATTAGTAAAGTTGACAAAAAGGCTTTGTGGGGACACAAATCTTCCCTGGACTTCTCAGAGCGTTTGTGAGAAGCCTTAGTCTTTGGAGACATGAAAATGTATACAAAAGACACAAAGGAAACATGTGCATCGCTTCCCCTAAAACATTTCATTCTTTGCATGATAGGAGGCTTAGATCTGTGGTCATCTGTCAAGCTTATTTCTCTGCTCTAATAAAGTAACACAACTTCTTTTATCTCCCCAAGATGGACAAATGGTCACAGCCACACTTGCCCTTAGTTTACACCCCCCAAAAACCCAGTACGACTAGTGAAGGTAGCTTCCAAGGCATTTACATCTCAAAGAGAACTGGTGCTTAGGATTTTGGAAACATCTCTAAATTGCAAGCAGACATATGAAGGTGCTATATGCCTCCCTGAGTAACTTGATGACATTCTAAAGAGCTGGAGTTAGGACTCAGCACCATCATGTTTCCCAGAGATTCTTATGAGAGAGGAAATACCATGGAGGAAGGCATGGCAACCCACTCCAGTGTTCTTGCTTGGAGAATTCTATGGACAAAGGAGCCTGGCAGGCTACAGTCCATGGGGTCACAAAGAGTTGGACACAACTGAAGCAATTGAAAACTCTCTCTCACACACACACGCACACACAAATAAAGCAACTGAAGCTTAGAAAGACTACTTGCAACTGTTACCTAGTGAAGTCACAAGCCCAATAGGATCAATCTGATTCTGGAGACAATATTTTACCAGCTCACTGGGCAAAGCCTATTTATTCTTTAAGTCTCAGCTCAGGCTTCCTGCCCATTTGGAGAGCCTTTCCTCATCTCCTAATTCAACAAAGTATACCCCTCAGGCCCCCTGTACATCCCCATCCTTACATCACTCATCACAAGCTCTAGTCACTTGAGTGTAGATACACACATCTCTACATGTGTCACTTCTGAAGTCAAGCAGTGCTGTAAGGAGACTGAGCTGATCCCTTCTTTCTTATGATTTAATAAACACGTGAAACTGCCTTGAAATAATTATTAAGGTGCCAGATTTCTCTGAAGGACAACACACAGGAAATAGTGAACACAAGGAGCTACTTGACAAGGAGCATAAGGAACTAAAAGGTATCTGCTGTTTAACTTCTGATTCCTAGTTAGAATCAGGATCTGATTCTCTGAGGAATCAAGTTTCTGGATGATGCCTGAAACAAAAGAAGCCAAGTGTTGGAAAGAAGCAGAGGAAGATGTCCTGCAAGGAAGGGTTAGTGGTCAATGAGAACGATACTTGAGACAGAAAGAACACGCTGTGGGAAAATCTGGCCAAGAAAAGGAGCTGGACAATGGCCAATGGGTCAGGAGCATCCCTCATAAGGAGTGGGATACCTGAGTGGCTGGGAAGCTGGGTAATGACCAGTGGAGCTTAGGAACAGAATGGGGACATAGTCTGTGTCCTCTTTCAGCTCCACTTCACCACAACAAAGTTGGCACGTCCCTTACACTTGTTTCCTCATTGTGGAGTAGAGTCCTCACATAACAGACAGGGAACTACTTACTGGCTAAACAGCTGTTGTCAGAAGATGCAGTATATCAACCAGCTTTTCCTCCTGCAACCCTGCCCTCTAGTTACCACACCATTTCCATGCTCAGTAGCAAGCTGTTCATGAGTTCTCATTCAAAAATTCTCTGTAGTTAGTTTAACAAAATATATGTGCCCATGAAACAGCAGATCATAGCACATACGAGGCATAACCATGCACTCTGGGCTGCGTTGACTCTGCTCTCAGGGCTCCAGAGCAAGCTGATGAACAACAGACCTGGAGATGGATCTGCAGGGTATGTGGGGCACATGTTTAGGGCTACTTCTTGTGCAAACTGCTTAATAAGCGTGACTGCTCATTTCCTCAAATGTGATGTAAAGTCCCTGAAACAAAGTTTGATTACTTTAATTGCAGCCTATAACCTGCCCTTCCCATCCTGAGAGCTTCCTCCTCTAATTGAGAGGCAGAACACGGCACTGCACTTGAGAGAGTGTGTGGTCTGGCACAGAACAAATTAAATCTTATGTAATTTCAAATCTTAAAATCTTCTTAACCAATTTAACAATTTTTCCCAGTCTGGGGCCATGCTAATGAGACACACACAAGCTCAAATGCCATTATTGAATCTTAATGTCCACGATGCAATTTCTCTATCAAGAATTTCTTTATTAACAATCAGGAACTGACATCTCTGGGATGAATTTTGACTCAACAGGGAACATTTGTCTAAAGATATCAATATCTTGGTACTTTAGTTTCTATGTAGAGCATATGGGGATTCTTGCAGTTTCTAAATTTTCTTTAAATTGCCATTTAAATAGCCAAGCAAACGCAGTGGCAGGTAAAGAACATCTGTAGCAAAGATAAAAATCTACCTGCTGACAAGTTATCTGTCTGCACCAGTACTCACTGGCAGTGGTAGTGTCTGTTCTTTTACAGGTGACTGTAAAAGGTGACCTGTAGGTGACTCAGGTCAATCAATACATCTGTGCTGGCAGCTGGGAAACCACTTCTCAGTTAAAACTGCAAATCATGTTAACATCAAACTGTTTCATTTGGATCACATTTCTTATTTCACAAAAGCATTCATATATTTTATTAAAGAGAAAATAACTTCTTAAGGTAAACTGTAGAAACTATACACACATATAGTAAATGTACAACTGATTGAAATGTACATGGAGGCTTTTGGAATAAGCAGGGATATAGGAATCTCAGGCTTCCCTTGTGGCTCCAATGAAAAAGAAACTATAGCAATGCAGGAGACCCAGGTTAAATTCCTGGGTCAAAAAGTTACCCTAGAGAAGGAAATGGCAATCTACTCCAGTGTTCTTGCCTGGAGAATTCCATGGACAGAGGAGCTTGGCAGGCTACATAAGGCCCCAAAGAGTTGGATGAGTATCATTCATTCACTTCCACTCTTTTTTCACAGGAAAATCAGGGTGCTTGAAAGGAAGATTGACAACAAAAATTGTTCCCTCTGCTCAATTAGCTGTCAATACTGACATCAATGTGCTTCTTGCTATGCACATTTTGCTGGATTATAACTATTGGAAATTGTGAACTCTTAGGTAGTTTTAAATTGAGGCTTTAAAAATGCACTCCCTTCTTAGGTCTGATTTTATTGCCTTCATTTTTTGGCTGATTTTCAAGGTGTCTTGGAGGTAGATGCTATCTTCAGTAGTTTTCTTTCTCTGACTCTAATACACTCAACAGAAATGACAGGAACACATAATTTGAAGAGAAACCACCATCACTGTTTGGTGCTCCAGTCACATCAGGGTCTGGCTCCTAGGGGGAGGGTGTCAGGGGCTGCTGGGGGTGAGCTGAGTGATCACTGTCAGTTCTGGAGCCTCTCAGCAAGGCTGAAACCCTGACCTGCATGTCAGCCACGGGCCTCCTCTGCGCTCATCAGCTGCTAGTTAGCAGGTAGAGGGGAAATAAATGGCTGAGGTGCATGATTTTGTGTCACCTTGGTCGTGAGTATGACCGTATGGACTACGCCAAAGCCCGTGACTGTGTGGGTCACAGCAGACTGTGGGAAATTCCTAGAGCTGGGCGTACCAGACCACCTGACCTGCCTCCTGAGAAACCTGTACGCAGGTCAAGAAGCAACAGTTAGAACTGGACATGGAACAACAGACTGGTTGCAAATCAGCAAAGAAGTACGTCAAAGCAAAGAAGTATTGTCATCCTGCTTATTTAACTTATATGCAGAATATGTCATGCAAAATGCCGGACTGGATGTAGAAAAGCTGGAATCAAGATTGCCGGGAGAAATACCAATAACCTCAGATACTCAGATGACACCACACTTATGGCAGAAAAGCAAAGAGGAACTAAAGAGCTTCCTGATGAAAGTGCAAGAGAAGAGTGAAAACGTTGGCTTAAATTCAACATTCAAAAAAACTAAGATCATGACATCCGGTCCCATCACTTCATGGCAAATAGATGGGGAAACAGTGGAAACAGTGACAGACTTTATTTTCTTGCAGATGGTGACTGTAGCCATGAAATTAAAAGACACTTGCTCCTTGGAAGAAAAGCTATGACCAACCTAGACAGCATATTAAAAAGCAGGGACATTACTTTGCCAACAAAGGTCTGTCTAGTCAAAGCTATGGTTTTTCCAGTAGTCATGTAAAGATGTGAGCGTTAAACTATAAAGAAAGCTTAATGCCAAAGAATTGATGTTTTTGAACTGTGGTTTTGGAGAAGACTCTTGTGAGACCCTTGGACTGCAAGGAGATCAAACCAGTCCATCCTAAAGGAAACAAGTTCTGAATATTCACTGGAAGGACTGATGCTGAAGCTGAAACTCCAATACTTCGGCCACCTGATGCGAAGAACTGACTCATTTGAAAAGACCCTGATGCTAGCAAAGATTGAAAGTGGGAGGAGAAGGGGACAACAGAGGTTGAGATGGTTGGATGGCATCACTGACTCGATGGACATGAGTTTGAGTAAGCTCCAGGAGTTGATGATGGACAGGGAAGCCTAGTGTGCTGCAGTCCATGGGGTCACAGAGAGTTGGACACGACTGAGTGACTGAACTGGAGTGAACTGAACTGAACTGAACTGGCTGTGGTGCTCAGATATGTGTTCAAATGTTACTCTTGACATCTCTGTGAAGGTGCTTTTTCCGTCTTCACAGCAGAGCCTAACCTTGCTTCTATTTAACTGTATTTCTAACACGGGGTCCTGCAGGCATGCAGGCATGCTCACTTGGGGTATTCTCTTATTCTCCTAACTGGTGCCTCCCTTCAAATCCTTACAGCCTGTTCTCCACTAGTAATGATCATTTTAAACAACCGTCCCTCATGATACTCCTTGTTTGGAACCCACATCAGCTCCACAGAAACAGTAAAATCCCACATCTTCAGTGCAGCCTGGGAGGGCCATCACAATCTGGCCCCTCACTGTCTCCAACGCCAGGTCCCACTGGGCCCTCTTTCACTCAAAACCCTGCTGATCATCATGGGCAGGCTTCTGCTGTACACTCATACTTTTCTTCTGCCTGGAGAAGCCCTCTCCAACTTGAATACTGCCATGGTTTGCTCCTCTCCTGACCCAGGCCTCTGCTTGAATCATGCTCCTCAGAGAGGACTTCCCCAGAGCACACTCTCTGCTTCCCTCTGGTTTATTCTTCTTCATAGAGCTTCTTATTACCTGGCCATTTATTATAAATGCATCTGTCTGTCTGTCTGTCTGCCTTGCTTCCTCTCTAGTATATAAGACACCTGAGGAAAAAGACTTAGCCCTTTGGATCTCTCTGAAAACCTCAGATTCTGGAGTACTGCATTGTGTGCTAAGTCACCTCAGTCATGTTCACCTATTTGCAACCCCATGAACTGTAGCCTTCCAGGCTTCTCTGTCCGTGGGATTCTCCAGGCAAGAATACTGGAATGGGTAGCCATCCCCTCCTTCAAGGGATCTTCCTGACCCAGGGATCAAACCCACATCTCTCGAGTCTCCTGCATTGGCTGGCAAGTTCTTCACCACTAAGACCACTGGATTGGATTATAAATGCTCAATTTTTATTACTTGAATGAAATGCACTCACTCAGGAATGAACAGATGAATGCATGAAGATTAGTATTACTGACATTGTAGCTGACTAGACCCTGTTCTCAAGGAGAATGAGTAAGAATAGACAACATATAAATTAAACAGGCAATAAAGTGACATGTGCAGCATTAATGTCTATATTTAGGGACATGGAACGTTAGAAAATGAAAACATTCTTTGTATTAGTATCTTTGGAAACTGTGGCCCTGCAGTTTTGGGACACTTGTCAAAGGTTGCACAGTGGGCCAATAACTTTTCCACATGCCCAGTAACCCAAACAATGATGTCCCCCTGCAGTGGTGCTGTACTGTATAGAAAACAGCATGAGGATTTTTACTCAACTCATTTGAGTAAAAAGAAGCAAAAATTCCTCTTCTGAGGACCTTGTGGTTATTCCAAAGGGCATTCTGAAATCTGAGATAGAGCACTTAGTAAAGGTCATGGTTTTTTTTAAAGTAGAAATGCTATAATAACTCATAAAGCACATTAGATGGTTCATTGGAATCAATCCAGATATGGACAATAAGCAGATTTGGAGGAAGCTGGGGGCAGGAGAAGTTTGGGGTGTCAGCCTCATAAGAGGCAGAGCTGAGACGTCTGCAGGGAAGTTAGTCACACCACCTGCTCACACACAGTTTTATGGGATTAATTCCAAATTCTCCAAGTACACCTGAGACACATGTCTGCACCATGAATCTCCTGAAAGGGAAGAGAACAGGTGTCCAAAAGAAAGGTGAGCGCTCAACCAAGTCTGCCGTTTTCCTGGTACCACTCTTGACTCTAACAACCTGTAAATACTGGTTTGTCATTTAAGTTAATATTCACTCAACAGCTGCTCAGTATTCCAAAACTCAGGGCACCCAGAATGAAGTGAAGAGGAGAACAGACAACTCTCCTGTCTGGTAAAGTTTACTTTCTAGTTGGGTATTTAAGTCCAAATTTATTTCTTAAATTGAAGAAAGTAGAGAAAACCACTAGGCCATTCAGGTAAGACCTAAATCAAATCCCTTACGATTACATACTGGAAGTGACAAATAGATTCAAAGGATTAGATCTGATAGAATGCCTGAAGAACTATGGATGGAGGTTCATAACACTGTACAGGAAGTGGTGATCAAAACCATACCCATGAGAAAGAAATGCAAAAAGGCAAAATAGTTGTTTGAGGAGGCCTAACAAATAGCTGAGAAAAGAAGAGAGGCAAAGGGCAAAGAAGAAAAGGAAAGATATACTCATCTGAATGCAAAGTTCCAAAGAATAGCAAGGAAAGATAAGAAAGCCTTCCTAAGTGAACAATGCAAACAAATAGAGGAAAACAATAGAATGGGAAAGACTAGAGAACTCTTCAAGAAAATCAGACATACCAAGGGAACATTTCAAGCATAGACGGGCACAATAAAGGACAGAAATGGTATGGATCTAGCAGAAGAAAAGATATTAAAAAGAGGTGGCAAGAAAGAATACAGAGAACTATAAAAAATGATCTCAATGACCCAGATGGTGTGATCACTCACCTAGGGCCAGGCATCTTGGAATTCGAAATCAAATGGCCTTAGGAAGCATCAGTACAAACAAACCTAGTGGAGGTGATGGAATTCCAGCTGACCTATTTAAAATCCTAAAAGATGATGCTGTGAAAGTATTGCGCTCAAAATGCCAGCAAATTTGGAAAACTCAGAAGTAGCCACGGGACTGGAAAAGTTCAGTTTTCATTCCAGTCCCAAAGAAGGACAATGCTAACTAATGTTCAAACTACCACACAGTAGCACTCATTTCACATGCTAGTAAAGTAATGCTCAAAATTCTTCAAGCTACGCTTCAACAGTACATGATCTGAGAACTTGCAGATGTTCAAGATGAAATTAGAAAAGGCAAGGAATGAGATGTCAAATTGCCAACATCTTCTGGATCACAGAAAAAGCAAGAAAATTCCAGAAAAACATTTAATTCTGCTTCATTGACTATGTTAAAGCCCTTGACTGTGTGGATCACAAAAAACTATGGACAATTCTTCAAGAGATGGGAATACCAGGCCACCTTACCTGACTCCTGTGAAACCTGTATGCAGGCCAAGAAGGAACCGTTAGAACAGGGCATGGAACAACAAACTGGTACAAGATGGCAAAGGAGTACATCAAGGCTGTATATTGTCACCCTGCCCATTTAGCTTATATGCAGACTACATCATGAGAAATGTTGGGCTGGATAAAAAAACACAAGCTGAAATTGAAATTGCAGGGAGAAATATCAATAACCTCAGATATGTAAATGATACCATCCTTATGGCAGAAAGCAAAGAGGAACTAAAGAGCCTCTTAATGAAAGTGAAAGAGGAGAGTGAAAAAGGCTGGCTTAAACCTCAACATTCAAAAAACAAAGATCATGACATCCAGTCCCATTGCTTTATGGCAAATAGATAGGGAAATAATGGAAACAGTGACAGACGTTATTTTGGGGAGCTCCAAAGTCTTTGCAGATTGTGACTTCAGCCATGAAATTAAAAGACACTTGCTCCTTGGAAGAAAAGCTATGACCAACCTAGACAGTGTATTAAAAAGCAGAGACATTACTTTGCCAACCAAAGTCTGTCTAGTCAAACCTATGACTTTTCCAGAAGTCATGTATGGATGTGAGAGTTGGACCCCTAAAGACAGCTGAGCACCAAAGAGTTGATACTTTGGAACTATGGTTTTGGAGAAGACTCTTCAGAGTCCCTTGGACTGCAAGGAGATCAAACCAATCAATCCTAAAGGAAAGCAGTCCTGAATATCCATTGGAAGGACTGATGCTAAAGCCGAAGCCCCAATACTTTGGTCATCAGCTCTGATGTGAAGAGCTGATCCATTAGAATTGAATGAAGGTAGGAGGCGAAGGGGACATCAGAGGATGAGATGGTTGGATGGCATCACCGACCCGATGGACATGAGTTTGAGCAAGCTCCGGGAGTTGGTGATGGATAGGGAAGCTTGGAGTGCTGTAGTCCCTGGGATCACAAAGAGTCGGAAACAACCAAATGACTGAACTGAACTGAACTGAAAGATTGAGTTTTACCATTTTGCTCTTCTAAAATATGAAATGAATCACCAGCTCAGGTTTGATGCATGATACAGGATGCTCAGGGCTGGTGCACCAGGATGAACCAGAGGTGTGGAATCAGGAGGGAGGTAGGAGGGGGGGTTCTGGAAGGGGAACACATGTATACCCATGGCGAATTCATGTCAGTGTATGGCAAAACCAACACGATAATGTAAAGAAAAAATAAATTAAAAAAAAAACATTTAAAAATAAATAAATAAAAAAATAGCCTTGTGAAGCAAAATATCAAACAGCGCCAGAATCAATCTTCTTGGTCTAATTGGTCACATTTGGAATTATACATCATATCTTCCTAGTAAATAGATTAAACCTTAGGACACAGCCACGATCTATCAACAAGAAAAGGGTAAAATTGCTGTCCTTAATTTAAAAAGAAGAGACACTAAAATTTTATGTTTTCAGCAACATATAATTTGAAATGCTTGAGTGATAATTAAAAATTAAATTACTAGGAATAAGACTAAAGTGTTAAGTTCATTAACTTCTGAAATAACTAAAATAGCCTTATGTTTCAATGTCATTTAATTGTGTAACTAGAAATCACTCTGTTAATCTTAAATTTAATTCTCCAGTTGACTTTAAGCAACACATTTTATAACTCTTCACACAAAATGTATCACTTGAAATCATCAATGTTTTTGAGTTTCTGAGTCCCCAGAGAGTTCAGCTGTCATGAAATGAGCTGTTTAATTCCCTGCACATCTAACATGTGCAAGTACAGAGGTTTTGGTTTGTCAGTTTGAAAAGACAACCGAGGACTGGTATAAAGAAGTAAAGTTTTCCAGTATCATGAATACGTCCTTAGCTTTGACGAAATAGCGTGAGTCACTGATCCTCTAATTAAACCAGTAAACTAACAAATTGATGGCATATCATTTAGAAATATGGGAGGCATTTTTGTTACTTGAGTAGGTTATTTTCCTCTTTAGGAAAACCAGTTTAAAATATGGGAGGGTGGTTTGTACTAGAAAATATGACAAATCCATTGTTGCTTAGTCGCTAAGTTGGGTCCAACTCTTTGCAACCCCGTGAACTTCAGCACGTCATGCTGGAGCCTGTTTAATATTAATGTATCAATGTGAATTCATCACTGTGAGAAAGTGCTCCATGCTAATGTATCAGGTTATTATGGGAATACTGTGTGCAGGAGTGTATGGAACTTGGTGCAAAAAGTTTTTCTGTAAGTCCAATTCTGTACTGTTCATGGGGTTCTCACAGTATGAGAAGTCAAAAGGATAGGACACTGAAAGATGAAATCCCCAGGTTGGTAGGTGCCCAGTATGCTACTGGAGATCAGTGGAGAAATAACTTCAGAAAGAATTAAGAAATGAAGCCAAAGCAAAAACAACACCCAGTTGTGGATGTGATCGGTGATGGAAGTAAAGTCTGATGCTGTAAAGAGCAATATTGCATAGGAACCTGGAATGTTAGGTCCATGAATCAAGGCAAATTGGAAGTGGTCAAACAGGAGATGGCAAGAGCGAACATTGACATTTTAGAAGTTAGCAAACTAAAATGGACTGGAATGGGTGAATTTAACTCAGATGACCATTGCATCTACTACTGTGGGCAAGAATCCCTTAGAAGAAATGGAGTAGTCATAATAGTCAACAAAAGATTCCGAAATGAAGTATTTGGATGCAACCTCAAAAATGACATAATGATCTCTGTTCATTTCCAAGGCAAACCATTCAATATCATAGTAATCCAAATCTATGCCATGACCAGTAATGCTGAAGAAGTTGAAGTTGAGTGCTTCTATGAAGACTTACAAATACCTTCTAGAACTAACATCCAAACAAAGATGTCCTTTTCATTATAGGGGACTAGAATGGAAAAGTAGAAAGTCAAGAAATACCTGGAGTAACAGGCAAATTTGGCCTTGGAGTACATGATGAAGCAGGGCAAAGGCTAATAGTTTTGTCAAGAGAACACACTGGTCATAACAAATACCCTCTTCCAACAACATAAGAGAAAACTCTACACATGGGCATCACTGATGGTCGATAGAAAAATAAGATTGATTATATTTCTTGCAGCCAAAGATGCAGAAGCTCTATACAGTCAGGAAAATCAAGACTGGGAGCTGACTGTGGCTCAGATCACGAACTCCTTATTGTCAAATTCAGACTTAAATTGAAGAAAGTAGGAAAAATCATTAGACCATTCAGATATGCTCTAAATAAATAATACAGTGGAAGTGACAAATAGATTCAAGGGATTAGATTTGATAGACAGAATGCTTGAAGAACTGTGGATGGAGGTTCATTACATTGTACAGGAGGCAGTGATCAAGACCATCCCAAAGAAAAAGATATGCAAAAAGGCAAAATGGTTGTCTGAGGAGAGCTTACAAATAGCAGTGAAAAGAAGAGAAGTGAAAGGCAAAGGAGAAAAGAAAAGATATACTCATCTGAATGCAGAGTTCCAAAGAATATCAAGGAGAGATAAGAAAGCCTTTTTCAGTTATCAGTTCAAAGATATAGAGGAAAACAACAGAATGGGAAAGACTAGAGATCTCTTCAAAAAATTTAGACATACCAAGGGAACATTTCATGCAAAGATGGGCACAATAAAGGACAGAAATTGTATGGACCTAACAGAAGCAGATGTAGAAGGCAATGGCAACCCACTCCAGTACTCTTGACTGGAAAATCCCATGGATGGAGGAGCCTGGTAGGCTGCAGTCCATGGGGTCGCTAGGAGTTGGACACAACTGAGTGACTTCACTTTCACTTTTCACTTTCATGCATTGGAGAAGGAAATGGCAACGCACTCCAGTGTTCTTGCCTGGGGAATCCCAGGGAGCCTGGTGGGCTGCCTTCTATGGGGTCGCACAGAGTCGGACATGACTGAAGTGACTTAGCAGCAGCAGCAGCAACAGAAGCAGAAGATATTAAGAAAAGGTGTCAAAAATACACAGAAGACCTATACTAAAAAGATCTTCATGACCCAGATAGTCACGATGATGTGATCACTCACCTAGAGCCAGACATCCTTTAATGCAAAGTCAAGTGGGCCTTAGGAAGCATCAGTACGAACAAACCTAGTAGAAGTGGTCAAATTCCAATTAAGTTATTTCAAATCCTAAAAGATGATGCTGTTAAAATGCTGTGCTCAATACACCACCAAATTTGGAAAATTCAAAGGTAGCCACCAGACTGGAAAAGTTCCGTTTTTATTCCAATCCCAAAGAAAAGCAATGCCAAATAATGCTCAGGCTACTGCACAATTGCACTCATCTCACATGCTGTCAAAGTAATGCTCAAAATTCTCCAAGTTAGGCTTCAACAGTGTGTGAACTGAGAAATTCCAGATGTTCAAGCTGGAGTTAGAAAAGGCAAAGGAACCAGATATCAAATTTCCAACATCCATTGGACCATCAAAAAAGAGAGAAAGTTCCAGAAAAACATATACTTCAGCTTTATTGACTATGCCAAAGCTTTTGACTGTGTGAATCACAACCAAATGTGGAAAATTTTGAAAGAGATGGGAATACCAGACTACCTGACCTGCCTCCTGAGAAATATGTAAGCAGGTCAAGAAGCAACAGTTAGAACTGGACATGGAACAACAGACTGGTTCAAAATTGGGAAAGTAGTACATCAAGGCTGTATATAGTCACTCAGCTTACTTCACTTATATGCAGAGTACATCATGAGAAATGCCGGACTGGATGAAGCACAGGTTGAAATCAAGATTGCCAGGAGAGATATCAATAACCTCAGATATGTAGATGACACCATAGTTATGGCAGAAAGTGAAGAAAACTAAAGAGCCTCTTGATGAAAATGAAAGAGGAGAGTGAAAAAGTTGGCTTAAAACTTAACATGCAGCTTTGATCATGGAAACTAGTCCCATCACTTCATGGCAAATAGAAGGGGAAACAATGGAAACAGTGACAGACTTTATTTTGGGGGACTCCAAAATCACTGCAGATGGTGTCTGTAGCCATGAAATTAAAAGATGCTTTTCTCTTGGAAGAAAAGCGATGACCAATCTAGATAGCATATTAAAAAGCAGAGACTTTACTTTGCCAGCAAAGGTCCATCTAGTCAAAGCTATGATTTTTCCAGGAGTCATGTATGGATGTGAGATTTGGACTATAAAGAAATCTGAGTGCTGAAGATTTTATGCTTTTGAACTGTGGTGTTGGAGAAGACTTTTGAGAGTCCCTTGGACAGCAAGGAGATCCAACCTAAAGGAAATCAGTCCTGAATATTCATTGGAAGGACTGATGGTGATGCCGAAACTCCAATTCTTGGCCACCTGTTGCGAAGAACTGGCTCATTTGAAAAGACCCTGATGATGGGAATGATTGAAGGCGGGAGGAGAAGGGGACAACAGAGGATGAGATGGTTGAATGGCACCACTGATTCAGTGGACATGAGGTTGAGTAAGCTCCAGGAGTTGGTGATGGACAGGGAAGTCTGGCATACTCCAGTCCATTGGGTTGCAAAAAATCGGACATGACTGAATGACTGAACTGAACTGAACTGAACACTGGACTAAAATTTCAAGCTTATTAAACACACAAAAGATATGCAATCAGACCTTGATGCTGTGAAAGACTGAAGATCAAAAGGAGAAGGGTACGACAGAGGATGAGATGGTTGGATGGCATCATCAACTCAATGGACATGAGTTTGAGTAAACTCCAGGAGATGGTGAAGGACAGGGAAGCATGGCATACATGGCTGAGCAACTGAACAGCACATTATCACACCTACATCAAGAAAACAAAGTTTTTCAATGAGGAAGATCTTGGGAAATACAGTAATTCTGTGTCCTTCTTGAAAGAAAAAAAAACTTCTTGGCAATTGAAAGCATTCAATTGATAACTGAGTTATCAATATAAATATCTCAGAAATTAAAAAACTATGCTAAAAAGGTAATAAAAGCTGATGAACATTGAATGCATATCAAAGAGGACCTAGCACCAAAGACCTTGAAATTTGTGTTTAAAAAAAATGAGAATTAACACTATAGAAATGCAAAGTTTACAACTTAGAAACTATCTCCTTTATGCTATGCTATCCAAGTAAATACAAGCAAACATAACAATCATGTGAAATAAGATGGTTAAAATGGTGAGTTTATCCTAGTTGACAACTTTGATCTACTTATTCATTTAGATATACAGTGAATAAGTAGACAAACATTCTGGTAAAATTCATCAAGTTGGTCTTCAAAAATATTAATTAGAAATTTTACAATACTTTTCTCAGGCTTTTTTTCTTTTAATACCAAGAATCAGGAATAATGTACTGAAATCTGAGCATCTCTAAAGAGATATCCTAATACTATCTGACTTCATTGATTTCTTTTGAGGTTTTCACTTGGCTTTTTCCTCACTCTTACTAATTTTATCAAGCACTCATGCTTCATAAGTTATTTAGGTGAAGAACCTTGATTTCCTGCAGGGTTCTTACATACTTAATAAGTTTTCAATAACCATGAATTGATTTGTTGCCTAAAAAGTAGCTCTGAGAAACAGTTTGAAAGTAGTCAACTCTTTCATGCTCTACTCATATACCTACTAAATTATAATGTGGACTAAGTTGATTTTTATAACTATAACTGTAACAGTAACAAGAGTGATCCCTGAGAGGGCTTCAAAACTGTTACACATGTTCCTGAAATTCCCACAGCAAAACAGGGCAGCCTAATAACCCTCAACCTCTCCCCCAGAGATTAAATATTAAAAATATAATCAAGATAAGACCATAAATATTTACCTCATCTGACAGACTGTAGCTTACTATTTGTTTTCCCAGATGTATAACTATTTTGATTCAATTTTTGTTGCTGTTGTTCAGTCACCAAGTCATACCCAACTCTTGCCAGCCCCATGGACTGCAACACGCCAGGCTTCCCTGTACCTCACCATCTCCCAGGGTTTGCCCAAGTTCATGCCAAAATTTGATTCACTTAGTTCTATATTTTTCCCTATTCACTTTTTCTTCATTATTTTTTCTCACTGGTTCCCTTACCTCAGGTTTGAAATTATTGATAGGATCCATTAATGTTTTCCCAGAAGATTTATATAATTGAAATTATTTGACAATTAAGCAACTCATAATAGCTCTAGAATTTAGCTCTGAATCTACATGCAAATTTTTGTATATCTTAAAGAATCCTTGTTTATTATTCACAATAAGTTCAATCAACAAGAGTTCTGAAGAGATTTCCATTCCAGTTAGACAGACTCATTATAATACTTCTAGTCAGGCAGAAAGTACATTTCAAGGTCAAAGGTCAAAGACAAGGGAAGAAAAAGTAAAAAAATAAAAGAAATCTTTGCAATTTCAGAAGTGAAGAGCTGGAAATGAGTAGTTGTCAGGTAAAGCAACTCCTTGTCTTTGGGAAATATTACATTCAGTCATTACACAAAAATCATATTTTCTTCTAAATTCTAGAGAAAGAATAATTCATAAAGTTAACTTTTGTTAGCTACATAGATGCGAAGTAGATGTCTTCCAGGACCATCAATAAGGTTAAGAGAGGATAATTAGCAAAACTGATAAAATTTTAAATAAAATAAATAATAAAATATAAATAAAATTAATTAATGAAAGTTTTATTAATCTAGATCATATTTAGGTTCCTTCCATAACAATCAATACAAAATAGTTTCACAGACATGGTTAGTATCTTTTTGGACAATAATTATATAATTCTGAAATGGGACTTGTGAAAAGTTGTAGGATAGCTCCTCCTCCTAACAAAATAAATACATAAATAAATGACCCTTTATATGAACATAGGACCATATTACCTAATTGCTTAAGAGTGTTTTTAATTCTACTTAGTAGTATCTATCAAATTCATTTTCAATTTCATTCAAAATAGACTGAAGTCATGTGGACCTGACTCAATTTAGATAAAGAATCATTCATCTTCTGGTTTACCTTGAAAAATATTTAGGACTTCTCATATATTTGAAAAAGTTCCTATAATCTAATGTAATCACAACTTAAGGAGTTTAGAGAATGTTAAATCCTTACTGGATTTATTCGTTATATTAATATAACCTATTTTTGCCTTTTCTTCTAAGGAGCAAGAATCTTTTAATTTCATGGCTGCAGTCACCATCTGAAGTGATTTTGGAGCCCAAGAAAATAAAGTCAGTCTTTGTTTCCATTGTTTCCCCATTTGCCATGAAATGATGCAACCAGATGCCATAATCTTCATTTATGACAAACCTAGACAGCTTATTAAAAAGCAGAGACATTACTTTGCCAACAAAGGTCCATATAGTCAAAACTATGGCTTTTCCAGTAGTCATGTATGGATGTGAGAGTTGGACCATAAAGAAGATTGAGCCCTGAAGAACTGATGCTTTTGAATTGCAGTTCCGGAGGAGAATCTTGAGAGTCCCTTGGACTGCAAGATTAAACCAGTCAATCCTGAAGGAAATCAACCCTGAATACTCATTGGAAAGACTGATGCTGAAGCTGAAGCTCCAATACTTTGGCTGCCTGATGCAAAGAGTCAACTCATTAGAAAAGACCCTGATGCTAGGAAAGATTGAAGGCAGGAGAAGGGGATAACAGAGGATGAGGTGGTTGGATGGCATCATCAACTCAGTGGACATGAGTTTGAGCAAGCTCCAAGAAATAGTGAAGGACAGGGAAGCCTGGCATACCGCAGTCCATGGGGTCACAAAGAGTTGGACATGACTAAGTGAATAAACAACAACATTTTCACCTTAGTTGTTCTATAAAAATTGTATGTCTGTAAAAGACATTTTCTAGTTTATCATAATTTATACATCACATATATTTGAACCCAAGTTTTATTACTTTTGTTCTCTCTTACTCACACTTCACCTCCAGTTAATAGAGCAATGCTGAAAAACACATCCATAAACTAGCCTCCTCCTCCCCTACCTTCCCTGCTCACCCTTTATCAGGCACCATCACTGTCCACCAGGATGATTGTACAAGCCCCTTAACTGATCTTCAAAATTGGACTTCACCACCATGGAGCCAGTTCCTCTGCCCAAAATGAAGTTGTGGAAACATTTTGGTCTGACCTTGACAACCCGGAGCTCACACTTAGTCATGGCTCCCTTGCAACGGCCTCAGCAGCATCCTTGTAGCAGACACCAAGTCCCTGGGTGACTCCAAGCCTTGCGGGATGCCCTCCCAGGCCTCTGCAAGTCATCTCTGACTGTCTGCCTCCTCATTTTTCATCTTGTTCCCTCCGTACAGCCATCTGCTTCCTTGCGTGGCTCAGACACTCCAACAGTGAATTTACTCGAGGGCCTTGGTGTGGCTGTACCCAGAACAGAAAATACTCTTCATCTGCATTGTTAGCCCTCACACTTTCTACATGCTTCTGTTTAAATGTGGGCTCCAGGAGACCTATACTGACCTTTGTGTTTGAAGTTGTAACCTGCATCTGTCCGCATTCAACATTTCTTACCCTTCCAATTCTCATGATGCTGATCAACTTTCAATCTTCTCCTGAGCTGGTAATATGAGCTAACATCTTACACATCCTTTTGTATTACAGTTATAATTTGCTTTCTGTCTTTGCTGAGTATGAATTATTTTTCTGTTTTAGTCATTGATGTTCCTCAGCACTTTGTGTGTCTGGCACACAGTGGGTACCATGCAGATGGCTGGGATGAAGCAATGACCAGGTAGGTGTCTTTGCAGAACTTCTGTCAGAATTTTTGTTCTTCAGAAACCATTTGAGCCATGTTGGGTTAAGTATTTGCATGAGGTTCTTTCTTCGAAACTATGTAATTATATTCTGAAAGCTGCTTTTATTTCCCACAAAGCCCTTATCACATAATATGACTCCCTAAGAATTATTTTAAAAATATGCTAAACTATTCTAAACTTCAGCACATTCATCATCCTCCATGTTGATGCAGACTCTATCTCACTCCAAGAAAAGTTCGGCATGCTTTATTAGTTTTTATTATGGAAAATTTGAATAAACATTATCATTTGAAAAACACATAGAATTAAAGGTTGTATAGTCTAAGTGGCATGCGGTATATAAAATCACTTTAGTGGTCAAGCTCAAGGCTCTGGCCCTGGTGTCTGGGGCTGGCACACATGGTCCACAGAGCAGGCAGTGAGAGGGGACACGGAAGGCTGGACAGGAAGCAGGAGCAAGCTGTGCCTGTTGTATGAGCCTGACTCACAGGAAAGGTGGGAACACGTGCCAGTTCTTATCATACATGATCTTGGTGGGATGGGGAACCTTGCAGAGCGGAGGCTCTTCGTCATGGAGCCAAGTACACTAACCTACCCAGGGAAACCAAGAAGCTGGAAGGGGGCCCAAGGGAGTACACACAGCACTTGTGGCCTCTCCTGTGTCCATCAGCCTCCCACAGGAAGACACCTGTGTACCCCCAAACCCAGCCAGAAACACACAGGAAGGACCGTTCTGGGCAGGGCAGTGCAGCCTTGCCTCAACCAGGCAACATTCAAGAAAAACACTACAGTGGGCACCTGCTTGACAAATGGAGGATATTATAACCAAGTAAGAGTATTATATACCTTAACTCAAACCGTGCCACGCCCCCAGAGAATCTTAGTCATAGGATATTCAGAGTCAAAATGCTTAGGAAGTAAACTCCTGTACAAATAGATTCCACAATTAAGCTTCGCTGAATCATCCTGATGAAAGAAAACTGAATTATACTTTCATTTTTTAGCCCACAATCTAATTCTTGGAAAGCAATCTATGTAGGTATGAAATAAACCCTCAACTATAATCAGCTAACAAAAACAGCTCAAAATCTTAGAGCTGATTAAAATGATGTCACTGCTATTCATTATCAGAAAGCCTTTCAGACTTTAACTGGATGTCAAAAGAAAATATTTGTTAGTGATTTTAAAAAGAAGTGGAGAAAAAAGCCACGATGAATTTTATATAAGCACAAAAACTTCCTGAGCTCTGGGTAAACATAAGAAATATGGTGCATTAAAATGGAAAGTTATACTGTTTATAGTTCTTTGGTAAATGTCACTACCATTATTCTTACAGTTTGTTGGCATACTAATGGATCTTCAGAAAAGATTAGGGATGAAATACCAAAAGCTGACACATTTTTAATAATACTTTCCATTTCTCACATGCTTCTGTAATCTCTTTCCCTAATCGTCTTTGCAGAGACAACGTGATTCCAGTTAATCATCCAACCCCAGCACTCATTGTTGATGGGAATTCAGTGCATAGTATCTCCTGTTTCCTCTCAGAAAAATAACCAGGTTCATCTATTTCTCTGACTCTGAGTGTTTCTAAATGTCAGTAATAGGCGGCAAGAGCATATTTAGAGAACTCGCACCATATTCCAACTACGCCCAGAGGCGGTGCAAACAGCCGAGCCATGATAGTCTCATAACTCACAGGGCATGGCTGCGACTTCGCGTCTCCACAGTCTCCCCTCACCACACACCAGGGCACAGCGGCTTTCCTTTCCACACTCTCCCTTCTCTGTGACTCGAATAACCAACTAAGCCGAGGGAGTCTTCCTCACGTCTGTGTGCCTTCATGATTCAGTTCAGATCCTCACTAACCTGTTATTATGCCCCAAACACAGTGCAAAGCACTGAGTGTGAAGCCCAGGCAGGGGACATGCCCCCTCCCTCACTGAGCGTGCAGGATGGAGAGCTCTTACATCCATCTCAACTCCCTTCTTTCACAGACGGTGCAAACCCTCAGCTCCTTGGATTTCAAAAGCCTGAACACAGGACCACTTTGCACCCAAACTCAACCAGCTTTCTGGTGGTTGATTCACAAGGTAACTGTTACTTGTTAAAGTAACTTTTCCTTCTTATATTTCTTTATCCTTTCTATTTTTAATCTAGGATTAGACTGAGAGCTTTGATCTTATCTGATTGTTTTCTATCTGCCCCACTGAGACCTTACTGACTTTTAACAATCTAAGGGGCAAATGTAAAATTCCTCACTTGGCATTCAATGCCTTCTAAAATCTAGCCTGGATTTTATCTAACAATGTTACCACATAGAACTCTTGATTTGAAAGAAATGGGCTGATTGGGTTTTGCCATCTTCTTTCTGACACCCTAAACTTACCCCTATTACTAATTTATGTTTATTAAAATCTTCTTGCTTTTAAAGATTATTGTTTGTCAGTTAGCCACTAGGTCGTGTCCGACTCTTTGGGACCCCATGGTCTGTAGCCTGTCAGACTCCCCTGTCCGTGGAATTCTCCAGGAAAGAGTACTAGAGTGGGTTGCCAGGAGATCGTCCCAACTCAGGGATCTTTCAATAGCAGGAGGATTCTTTACTGCTTAGCCACCGGAGAAGTAATCTTTGAAGATTACTGCCTGTACTCTGTGGGCTTTTCCAAAAAGTACTGCTTTTTTTTTTGCTGCTTGCATACCTCTTTTATGTAATGGACACTTTCTGCCCTAAACCAAAATCATTTGTGTGCGTCTCATTTTCTTACTAACTCTGGAATCCTCAAAGGCAACAGCTGCATATGTATAGTTACTGTTCTTTTTTCTTGTTTCAAATTATATTTGCTATATGCAAGCTATCATATATGGTAAAATACTAAACATTTGTACATATTTATACTGATTTACAGTACAGGGTTGTGTACATAAATCCAACTATCCTATTGTGTGACCCTATGGGGCTTACTCAATTGTAATTCTTTCTGCATACAGAGTTTTTGTGTGTGTGTGTGCTTTAAAAAACTTCATTTTGAGTAAATTATAGACTCACATGAAGTTGTGAAAATTAACGCAGACAGATCCAGTGAAGTCTTAACAATTTCACCCAGTGGCAGCACCGGGGGAACCTAGTACAACATGGAAACCAGAATTATGACATTGGCGTAGCCCACCAACTTTATCTAAATTTCCTCATCTCTGTTTGCATCAGTGTGTTTCTGTGTGGATTTAACTGCATTATTATTATCATGCTGGCAGTGTAGCCACAACCACAGGTGAGACAGGGCCAAGTCCAGGGTGCAAGGATTACTCCCATTTCCCTTTACACTCACCCCATTTCCCTCCACCTCCTTGATAACAACTGGGAGTCACAAGTGTTCTCAACTTCTGTAATTCTGTCACTTCCCAATGGTCTATGGAAAGAATCATACATTATGTGACCTTCTGAGATGGACTTCATTCACTCAGCATCATTCCTTTGGGATTCTCCTGCTATGTTTCAGTATCCTGTCTCTTCTCCCCGCTAATTAGTACTCCACAGCTTGGATGCACCATTGTTCGTTCAGTACTTCATCCACTAAAGGCAATCAAGGGCGTGTCCTGATTTGACTGTTACAAGTAAAGAAAGCTGCTATGACATTTATCATCAGGTTTCTATGTGACCACAGCTCTCCATTTCTCTGGGATAAATGCCCAAGAGTGCAATCTGGGGGTTGCATTTAGTCTTATAAGAACCTGACGAACTGTTCTCCACAATGACTATACCCTTTATGTCTCCATCATTGATGAACACATGATGGAGATGCTTTTCTGCATCCTCACCAGCATTTGATGTGGTCCCTGTATTTTAGCCATTCTGATAGATGTGTGGTGACATGTCACTGTGAGTTTGATCCTCATTTACCTGCTGAATCATGACAGTGGACATTCTGCAGATGATAACTTGTCATCTGTACCTCCTCTCCAGTGAAAGTCTCTTCATATCTCTTACCCATTTTAGACGTGGATTTTTTTAAACAACTGTTAAGTTTGAGAGTTTTGATATATTCCAGATAGTTTTTTATCCTTTGCAGATATTTGTTTCCAGCATGCAGCTTGTCTCTTCATCCTCTTAGGTTTTTTGCAAAGTAAATGTTTTGAATTTTTATGAGTTCTTCCTTTTATGAATCATGCTTTTGTTGCTAGGACTAAGAATTCTTGGTCCAGCTCTAGATAGCAAAGATGCTCTCTTTTAATTTTTCTTTTCAGTTTTATAGTTTTACATTTTATGTTTGAATCTGTGATTCATTTTCAATTAGTTTTTGTAAAAAGTGTGAGGTTTAGCCCATTTTTCTTTATCCATATCTAGCTGCTCAAATAGTAGTTGATAAAAAGTTTATCCTATTTATTCCAATAAATTGTTTCCATACAGTTTTCAAAATGAACTGGGCATAGTTTATGAGTCTATTCCTGGGTTTCTATTGTACTGTGTTCCTCTCCCACCACCAGTGTCACTTTGCTGGATCACTGTGGCTGCGTATTAAGGCCCGATTTTGCATAGAGTGATGCTTTTAAATATGTCATTGGAAAATAGGCATAGTTTTTATTTTCCCTTCATTTCCAATATGTATATCTCCTAGTACTCTTGAATAAGGGCTTCCCTGGTGGCTCATTGGTAAAGAATCTAGCTGCAATACAGGAGCCTCAGGAGACTTGGGTTTGATCCCTGGATTGGGAAGATCCCCTGGAGGAGGACATGGCAACCCGCTGCAGTACTCTTGCCTGGAGAAACCCCATGGACAGAGGAGCCTGGTGGGCTACAGTCCATAGGGCTACAAACGGGGGACTTAGCATGCATAGACACACTGTTTCGAGTGTTGAGAAGGACAATCTTGCCTTGCTTATTATCTTTGGGGACTCATTCATTCTATCACTGTAACTTGATCGTCTGCTGCAGTGTCACTGTATCTTTTGCAGATGTTCTCTGTCAATTAAGTTTCCATTTATTCCTAAATTGTAGAGAGTTTCCATGAGTGAGTGTTGGATTTTCTCAAATATGTTTTCTGCACAAATTTAATTCTATTATGGTCTCAGTGCAGACATTGTTGGTTGTTGGTGTTTTAAATGTTAAGGTAGATTTTTGGCTGAGGAACAAATTTTTCTTCACAGCCTCAGAAGAGACCAATCAACTCTACTGACACCTTGACTTTGGACTTTCAGTCTTCACAACTATGCAGACATAAATGTCTGTTTCTTAAGCCACCCAGTCTATAATTCTGAGTTAGGACAGCCCTAGACAATACACATGATGACAGATTAGAGAGTGCTACAATATCCTTCAGAAGTTAGTTCAAAACAGTAGTCAGTAGTAAGCTGATGTATCTACAAAATGAATTAGAGAGAAAGAAGCTTCTAGATATAAGGAAGCCAGCTAAGTGGTGAGAATAATAATCATGGCTAAAGGTAATAAATGCCTCTGTTCCATTCTAAAAATAAAAGTCTGACCTTGTAATTACAAGTGACACTGATGAAAAAGAAAACCATGGGTTTCTAAAGACTGATTGTGGATGCAGAGACGGCTCTGCTCTGTGATGAGCTCAGATATAACAAGGTCAGTTAAAAAGGACAGAAGGGCCACTGAACAAACTACAGCAAATAGAGCCACATAGATGAGTAACATCAGGACGGTTACCATTGAGACTGAAGTGAGTTGAATGAAAATTACTAGATGGTGACAAAAATGCTTGGAGTGGAATAAGTGAGAATGAAAGAGACCACCAAGCCCAGCAGCAGAATCTCACAGAACAGAACACCTAGTAAGCCCTTGGCTTCCGTTCCCATTCAGTTCTTTTCAGTCTTGACATCACTAAGAGGAAACCCAGGTCTGCAGCTTGAGAAGACATTGTAAGAAATTACCTGAGGACTTCTGAGCCAATTACAGACCAAACGTTAGAGAGAACTTCAAGACTGTCCTTCTCAACACTCAAAACAATGTGTGTATGTGTGCTAAGTCACCTCAGTTGTGTCCAATTCTTTGTACGCCTGTGGACTGTAGCCCACCAGGCTCCTCTGTCCATGGGGATTCTCCAGGCAATAATACTGCATGTCTCTGAGTGATCTTCAGTGATCTTTCACTTCTAGGAAAGGTACATTTAGGAGATGCTTTGTGTTGGCAGCAAATACAGGCTTTGAGGTTTATCGCCAAATTTTCCCTTGACATCCCCTTTTAATTACTTGATCAATCCAGGCAGGTTATTTAACTATCATGTCATATTTTTATTTTTAAAATAAAACTAGACTTTGCAAAACAATGACCACAAATATAGCACAGGGCAAATACCAGACAAAATAGCTATTGCTAATTTCACACCAGCATCACCCCTATGTTCATTTCCAGTATTCAGCTTTTAATTTTTTTAATTGAAGGATAATTCCTTTATAGAATTATGTTGTTTTTTGTCTAACCTCAGCATGAATCAACCATAGATATACATATATCTCCTCCCTTTTGAACCTCCTTCCCATCTCCCTCCTCATCACACCCCTCTAGGTTGATTCAGAGCTCTTGAGAGCAAATTGCCATACAGCAAATCCCTACTGGCTATCTCTTTTACATATGATAATGTAAGTTTCCATGTTACTCTTTCCATAAACCTCACCCTCTCCTCCCCTATCCCCATGTCCATAAGTCTGTTCTCTATGTCTGTTTCTCCACTGCTGCCTTATAAACAAATTCTTCAGTACCATTTTTCTAGATTCCCTATATATGAGTTAGAATACAATATTTATCTATCTCTTTCTGACTTACACCACTCTGTATAATAGGCTCTAGGTTCATCCACCTCACTAGAACTGACTCAAATGTGCTCCTTTTTATGGCTGAGTAGTATTCCATTGTGTATATATACCACAACTTCTTAATCCACTCATCTATCAATGGACATCTAGGTTGCTTCCATGTTGTAGCTATTGTAAATAGTGCTGCAATGAACAATCGGATACATGTGTCTTTTTCAATTTTGGTTTCCTCAGGGTATATGCCTAGGAGTGGGATTGTTGAGTCATAGGGTGGTTTCATTCCTAATTTTTTTAAGGAAACTCATACCATCTTCCATAGTGGCTGTATTAATTTACATTCCAACCAACAGTGCAAGAGCATTCCCTTTTCTCCACATCCTCACCAGCATTTATTGTTTGTAGACTTTTTGATGCTGGCCATTTTGACTGGTGTGAGGTGGTATCTCATTGTATTTTTGATCTGCATTTTTCTAATGATGAGTGATGTTGAGCATCTTTTCGTGTGTTTGTTAGCCATCTGTATGCCTTCTTTGGAGAAATGTCTGTTTAGGTCTTTTTCACACTTTTTGATTGGGTTGTTCGTTTTTCTGATATTGAGTTGAAGGAGCTGCTTGTATATTTTGGAAATTAATCCTTTATCAGTTGCTGCATTTGCTATTATTTTCTCCCATTCTGGGGGTTGTCTTTTCACCTTGTTTATATTTCCTTTTGCTGTGCAAAAGCTTTTAAGTTTAATCAGGTCCCACTCGTTTACTTTCATTTTTATTTCCATTACTTTAGGAGGTGGGTCATAGAAGATCTTGCTTTGATTTATGTCATCAGGTGTTCTGCCTATGGTTTCCTCTTATAAAACTATAAGAGTTTTATAGTTTCTGGTCTTACATTTAGATCTTTAATCCATTTTGAGTTTATCTTTGTGTATGGCATTAGAAAGTATTCTAATTTTATTCTTTTGCATGTAGCTGTCCAGTTTTCCCAGCACCACTTATTGAAGAGGCTTTGCCCCATTGTACATACTTGTCTCCTTTGTCAAAAATAAGGTACCTATAGGTTCATGGGTTTATTTCTGGGCTTTCCACCTTGTTCCATTGGTCTATATTTCTGTTTTTGTGCCACTACCATACTGTCTTGACGAATGTAGCTTTGTAGTATAACCTGAAGTCAGTAAGGTTGATTCCTCCAGTTCCTTCCTTTCTTCTCAAGACTGCTTTGGCTATTCATGATCTTTTGTGTTTCTATATGAATTGTGAAATTTTTGTTCTACTTCTGTGAAAAATGCAACTCGTAATTGCATTACCATAGGGATCACGTTGAGTCTATAGATTGCATTTGATAATACAGTCATTTTCACAATACTGATAATTCCTACCCAGGAACATGGCCTATTTCTCCATCTGTTTATGTCATCTTTGATTTCTTCACCAGTGTCTTATAATTTTCTGTGTACAGATCTTTTGTCTATTAGGCAGGTTTATTCCTAGATATTTTATCCTTTTTGTTGCAATGGTAAATGAGATTGATTCATTAATTTCTCTTTCTGACTTTTCATTGTTAGTATATAGAAATGCAAGTGACTTCTGTGTATTGATTTTGTATCCTGCAACTTTGCTAAATTCACTGATTAGCTCTAGTAATTTTCTGATACTATCTTTAGGGTTTTCTATGCACAGTATCATCTCATCTGCAAACAGTGAGATTTTTACTTCTTCTTTTCCAACCTGGATTCCATTTATTTCTTTTTCTTCTCTGAATGCTATAGCTAGGACTTCCAAAACTGTGTTGAATAATAGTGGTGAAAGTGGACACCCTTGTCCTGTTCCTGATCTTAGGGGGAATGCTTCCAGTTTTTTACCATTGAGAATAATGTTTGCTGGAGGCTTATCATATATGGCCTTTACTATGTCAAGGTAGGTTCCTTCTGTGCCCATTTTTTGAAGAGTTTTAATCATAAATGGGTGCTGAATTTTGTCAAAGGCTTTTTCTGCATCTATTGAGATTATCATATGGTTTTTATCTTTCAATCTGTTAGTATGGTATATCACATTGATTCATTTGTGTATATTGCAGAATCCTTGCATCCCTGATATAAACCCAACTTGATCATGGTGTATGAGCTTTTTGATGTGTTGCTGAATTCTGTTTGCTAAAATTTTGTTGAGGATTTTTTGCATCTATGTTCATCAGTGATATTGGCCTGTAGTTTTCTTTTTTGTGTGTTGCGTTTGTCTGGTTTTAATATCAGGGTGATGGTGGCCTCATAGAATAAGCTTGGAAGTGTTCCTTCCTCTGCAATTTTTTGAAAGAATTTTAGAATGATAGGCATTAGCTCTTCTCTAAATGTTTGACAGACTCCTCCATGAAGGCATGTGGTCCTGGGCTTTTGTTTTTCAGAAGTACCTTTTCATTTTTCTTTCTTCTTTTAACTCAAATTGAGTGGTTGTTGTGTTTTATGTGCCCCATTTTGCACTAGTCTGTGGAAATATCTGGATATAAAAAATAGAAAAAAAACTATTCATTTCCTAGAGCATAAACTATTTACAAGGAGCAGTGGAGACAGAGAGATTCTGGAGAATTTACTGTTGTCAAGGTGGAGGCAGGAATTGGGATAAAACATTACAGAGAAATTGACAGTCTGACAGTGTCTGGAATGGAGAGGAGGAATTTATGAAAGTATTACCAGAGAAAAAGCTTTTGGGAAATGCAAAAAGCATTTGGAAAAGCGTTTGGAGATGCAGAGATATATAAAGACATATCCATCCTTGAATGAATTGAGTTTATGGTGGCAGGACTGGAGAAAAGATATCTAGTCTTTCCCATTCTATTATTTTCCTCTATTTCTTTGCATTGATTGCTGATGAAGGCTTTCTTATCTCTCCTTGCTATTCTTTGGAACTCTGCATTCAGACGAATGTATCTTTCCTTTTCTCCTTTGCCTTTTGCTTCTCTTCTTTGCACAGCTATTTGTAAGGACTCCTCAAACAACCATTTTGCCTTTTTGCATTTCTTTTTCTTGGGGATGGTCTAGATCCCTGCATCCTGTACAATGTCACAAACCTCCATCCATAGTTCTTCAGGCACTCTGACTATCAGATCAAATCCCTTGAATCTATTTGTCACTTCCACTGTATAATCATAAGGGATTTGATTTGAGTCATACCTAAGTGATCTTATGGTTTTCCCTACTTTCTTCAATTTAAGTTTGAATTTGGCAATAAGGAGTTCATCATCTGAGCCACAGTCAGCTCCTGGTCTTGTTTTTGCTGACTGTATAGAGCTTCTCCATCTTTGGCTGCAAATAATATAATCAATCAAATTTCGGTATTGACCATCTGAGGATGTCCATATATAGAGTCATCACTTGTGTTGTTGGGAGAGGGGTGTTTGTTTTCACCAGTGCATTCTCATGGCAAAACTCTGTTAGTCTTTGCCCTGCTTCATTCTGTACTCCAAGGCAAAATTTGCCTGTTACTGCAAGTATCTCTTGACTTCCTACTTTTGCATTCCAGTCCCCTATGATGAAAAAGACATCTTTTTTGATGTTAGCTCTAGAAGGTCTTGTAGGTCTTCATAGAACCATTGAGTTTCACCTTCTTCAGCATTACTGGTTGGGGCATAGATTTGGATTACTGTAGAAAAACATCTTCTTCTGCCTTATTGATTGTGTCAAAGCCTTGGACTGTGTAGATCACAAAAAACTGTGGAAAAATCTTCAAGAGATGGAACTACCAGATTACCTTACCTGTCTCCTAAGAAATCTGTATGCATATCAAGAAGCAACAGTTAGAACTGGACATGGAACAACAGACTGGTTCCAAATCGGGAAAGGAGTACATCAAGGCTGTATATTGTCACCCTGCTTATTTAACTTGTATGCAGAATGGATCATGAGAAATGCAAGGCTCGATGAAGCACAAGCTAAGATTGCCAGGAGAAATATCAATAACCTCAGATATGCAGATGACACCACCCTTATGGCAGAAAGTGGAGAGGAACTAAAGATCCTCTTGATGAAAGTGAAAGAGGAGAATGAAAAAGCTGGCTTAAGACTCAACATTCAAAAAACTAAGATCATGGCATCTGGTCCCATCACTTTACGGTAAATAGATGGAGAAACAATGGAAACAGTGACAGACTTTATTTTCTTGGGCTCCAAAATCACTGCAAATGATGACTGCAGCCATGAAATTAAAAGATGCTTGCTCCTCAGAAAAAAAGATATGACCAACCTAGATGACACATTTAAAAGCAGAGATGTTACTTTGCCAACAAAGGTCCATCTAGTCAAAGCTATGGTTTTTCCAGAAGTCATGTATGGATGTCAGAGTTGGACCATAAAGAAAGTGCTGAAGAATTGCTGTTTTTGAACTGTGGTGTTGGAGAAGACTCTTGAGAGACCCTTGGACAGCAAGGAGGTCCAACCAGTCCATCCTAAAGGAAATCAGTCCTGAATTTTCATTAGAAGGAGTGATGCTGAAGCTGAAACTTCAATAGTTTGGCCACCTGATTGGAAGAACTGATTCCCTGGAAAAGACCTTGATACTGGAAAAGATTGAAGGAAGGAAGAGAAGAGGATAACAGAAGATGAAATGGTTGAATGCCATCACTGACTCAATGGACATGAGTTTGAGAAAGCTCCAGGAGTTGGTGATGAACAGGGAAGCCTGGTGTGTTGCAGTCCACAGGGTCACAAAGAGTCAGACATGACTCAGGGACTGAACTGACAGAATGGACTGGAGAAAACCTGCAAGTTGGACCTTAACAGAGGCATTGTGGAGAGAGTTGTCAGTTTTATTGACCAGCCTATCAAGAGGGTTGTGTAGCATATGAGATAGGTTGGGAGATGTCCTCGCCAAAAGTCTTATGTGAGGTTCTGACAACCGGTTGCTAGGAACATGACCTCACTTGGAGAGAGTCTTTAAAAAGAGGATAAAGTTTTATGAGGTCACTTGGATGGGCCCACATACCTCAGTGACTGAACAACAGCAGCAACAGAATGAGCTCTGACCCACTGGCACCGATGTCACAAAGAGGCATAGGTTGGAGACAGAGGCAGACATGAAGTGGCAGAAGGAAGACGTGATATAGAGAGACACAGGGAGAAGGAAGTTATCTACAGGTCAAGGAGGGGCCGGGCACAGATCCCCTCACAGCCTCAGGAGGCACCCTCCGTGATTATGGGCTTCCAGGCTCCAGACTGTGAAGGATCAATTTCTGCTGCTGGAGCCACCCAGTGGGTGACACTTCATTCTGCAGCAGACTTTACCGTGGCAAACTAATGCACAGTGTAATGTAAGCATATTACTTTCTGCTTCAGTTCAAATGATCATATAGTCTCTACTAACCCAGTCTACAAAGCACCTCATTTAATGCATCCAGTGTCAGATGCATATTATTTCAGTGCATGAGCCATCTTAATATATTTTAATAATGCATATTTAATAGTGCTCTCCCTTTCTTTAATTACTCAGTTGTTAAGGCTTTAAAAGCAGGCTATTATGTTGGCCCTTGTTTTTGAGATTACAATTACCTATCACTTCTCCCAATTTGAGGATGAGTACTTTGGGAGTCACGGATGCTGTCATCCAATCAAGAAGGCATAAAGCAAAATCCTTGTTAGAAGGAGAGAAAGTAAAAGCCACTTTTTAAAAACTATTGAGAATTAATAGTATAGTCTTCTTGTTTATCAGTATTAATACATGGTCTTCTTGTTCCTCCTAACTTTCCAATAATAAGGAAATTTATCCTAAATCCTTGTGAATTTCTGGATATCATTTTAGAGTGGACATTTTTCATTCTACAAAGACTTAATTCCATTAAAGCTACCTTTCCTCTATTTACCACCCTTATTGTTAGAAAAATGTAAAACAGAAAGATATACACATCATTTCCTTGAGATGAAAAATATAAATTCAGAATATAAATCTCTCAAGAGTAAAAAAGAGCATTATGAAAAAAGTGGTAAAATAATAAAAATTATTTATGCCTAAAGTTGTTTCCTAGTTAAGAATTATGCTATAAATTATTTTACTTGTAGGTAAGGGAACAACTCAGAGACCTAAAGGAAAACTTCTATTGTTAACCCATCAGCTGAGACAAAGCTGACGACTAAATCTGATTCTGCTCCATCAGCAGCAGAAACGCCTTCACTCCCGGCCCCCAGTTTTCTCCTCTCACCATGGAGGAGAGTGCTCTTGGTGTGGAATATAAAATATAATGTTTTGAAGAAAGCTTAGTTTGTTAAATGAACTCACAAAGTGAAAATAGGGTAAAGGATTAATGATGGTTCATAAAAGTTAAATTATTTCAGATATAACCAAAGGAAACTCACTGGAATTTTAATTCTTTTAACTTAGTAAATCTCATTTATTCAGCAAACATTACTGAAAAGAAAAGTGTGACTTGGGAGTATTTGAAAAAATCAGTTTAGGCTGTCATCAACTTCTGCTGAAAATAAAAACATAAAACCAGCAGGATAAAATAAAAATGGTTTGGATGAATGCTAACAAAAGCAGTATACAAAGGCATGTTTATACTCCAGAGGTGTGGATCTGTCATTGCCGTGGATCTGTCCACTTGCTCTCTTCAGCATGGGTGCATCTGGACACAACTGCTGTAGAGGTCAGGCAGGCGAGCATGTGACCTGTGCTTCTTTATTAACCCCGGTCAACACTTTCAGCTTTAACTGCTCCTCCAACTTTCTGTCCAGTAGCAGAAGCCAGCAAGGTATAATTAGTGACAGATTATAATTTATAATTTCAAGATATAATGGAAGGCAAAGGGTGTTCTTATATCAGAAGGAGGATTGGAGATTTTCACCTGACACTGTTCTAACTATTCCAAATACTATCACATTAAATCACTGAGATCAAGTTTGGCCAAGACACTGATGGATTCATACCATTCCCCATCTTCAACCCTTTGCCAACCCCTGAAATAAAATAGCACTGAGCAAGTAGGGTAAAACAAACAAGGAAATGAAAAAAAAAAAGAAAAAGAAAAAAACACACGGACAGAATCAAGAACAATATTGATAAAGTGTCCCCCTACCCCAAAATTATTTGCCAGGGAGCTTGATGGCATAAAGCAGAGTACCTGGTGGTGCCAGCAGCTCTGTGGGAGGAGGGAGCAGAGGAACAGAAACCCTTCTGATGGCTCCGGAAGCACAAGAAATTGAATTGCCAAGTGGTCCTCGCCTGACAGCTTAGCATCCTCACTCAGTGGGAAAGTTTAGCGCTTGGCAGTCAAAGACGGGCTTTACAAGCTCTGGTTCATGACACACCTCCAACCACACAAACTCTGCCTTAATTTATCAGCAAGTGGCCATGCAACATTGGAAGACATTTCTGTAGTCTGTCTTAAACGCCATCTCAACAATTTCCACAAAGCACAGATAATGTAATAACACAATTTGAATGTAGGTACAATAAATTATTTGACAGCTTTAGATTAAATAAAAATTCAAAATAAATAACAGAAATACTTTCAAACAGTGATGTTGATTGGGCAATGTTTCAGGCTCTGGAAAATAGCTAAAGGATTTAGAAGAAAGAAATTTATGATATAAGGAACTGAAGCCTTTGGAAATAAAAACAAAGAAACGAACTAGAAATTCTAGTGAAGAAAAACAATTAAAACAAGATAAAGACAAAAAACAGAAAAATAGAATTAGTAATTATATATCAGAAAAGCTAAAAAACAAACAGCTTCAGAATTTAAAACTAATATATAAATGCAAATATTGATTCATTAATGAAATCAATAAAACAATGAAACCCCTAACCAACCTAATGGATTAAAAATAGAGAGACAAAGCACAACTAAATAAAACTTGAAACTAAGAAGGGGAGTAAGTATTAACCTGCCATATGACCCGGCAATCCCACTGCTGGGCATATACACCGAGGAAACCAGAATTGAAAGAGCCACGTGTACCCCAATGTTCATCGCTGCATTGTTTACAATAGCTAAGACATGGAAACAACCTAGATGCCCATCAACTGATGAATGGATAAGAAAGCTGTGGTACATATACACAATGGAATATTACTCAGCATTAAAAAAAAATTCATTTGAAGCAATTCTACTCAGATGGACGAAACTGGAGCCCATTATCCAGAGTGAAGTAAGCCAGAAGCAAAAACAACAATACAGTATATTAACACATATATATGGAATTTAGAAAGACAGTAACGAGAACCCAACATGGGAGACAACAAAAGGAACGCAGATGTATAGAATAGACTCGTGGACTTTGTGGATGAGGGTAAGGGTGGGGTGATATGGGAGAAGGGCATTGAAGCATGTTAATTGTCATGTGTCTAATCAATCGCCAGCCCAGGATTGATGCTCGGGACTGGTGCAGTGAGATTTCCCGGGGGGAAGGGAGGAGGGAGGGGGGATCCGGAGGGGAAGCATATGTAAACCCATGGTGATATCATGACAATGTATGGCAAAAACAATAATAAAAAAAAAGGGGGGAGTAAGTATTAAGAGGAAATATCAAAAGTCTATGACACTGCTTTACAACACTCTTCATAAATACATTTGGAAACCTAGATGGAGTGACATTTTTCCTAAAGAGAACATATCCTATTGTAATAGAGCATACCATTATACAGAAATTGAACAAAGCATCACAGAAGAAATGATGAAAGAAGTAGCTGAAGGGTTTCCTGACACACGGCAGTGAACCAGGATCTCTCCACATGGGAAGAAGAGGATCCAGAGGCAGAACCAATAGTTTAAGTAATGACCCTGTGACCAGTTCAGTTCAGTTCAGTCGCTCAGTTGTGTCTGACTCTTTGTGACCCCATCGACTGCAGTATGCCAGGCTTCCCTGTCCATCACCAACCAATTCCTGGAGCTTGCTCAAACTCATGTCCATTGAGTCAGTGATGCCATCCAACCATCTCATCCTCTGTCATCCCCTTCTCCTCCTGCCTTCAGTCTTTCCCAGCATTAGGGTCTTTACCAAGGAGTCAGTTCTTCACATCAGGTGGCCAAAGTATTGGAGTTTCAGCTTCAGCATCACTCCTTCCAATGAATATTCAGGACCAATTTCCTTTAGGACCAGACAGGGAACAAGAGACTGATTCCAAATTGGGAAAGGAGTACATCAAGGCTGTATATTGTCATCCTGCTTATTTAACTTATATGCAGAGTACATCATATGAAATGCCAGGCTGGATGAAGCACAAACTGGAATCAAGATTGCTGGGAGAAATATCAATAGCCTCAGATACCCAGATGACACCACCCTTATGGCAGAAAGCGAAGAACTAAAGAGCCTCTTGATGACAGTGAAAAAGGAGAGTGAAAAAGCTGACTTAAAACTCAACATTCAAAAAATGAAGATCATGGCATCTGGTCCCATCACTTCATGGCAAATGGATGGGGAAACAATGGAAACAGTGACAGGTTTTATTTTCTTAGGTTGCAAAGTCTCAGCAGATGGTGACTGCAGCCATGAAATTAACACATTTGCTCCTTGGAAGAAAACTTGTGACCAACCTAGACAGCATATTAAAAAGCAGAGACATTACTTGGCTGACAAAGGTCCACATAGTCAAAGGTATGGTTTTTCCAGTAGTCATGTATGGATGTGAGAGTTGGACTATAAAGAAAACTGAGTGCTGAAGAATTGATGCTTTTGAACTGTGGTGTTGGAGGAGACTCCTGAGAGTTTTGTGGACTGCAAGGAGATCAAACCAGTCAATCCTAAAGGAAATAAGTCCATGACCATTAAAGTCACCTTTTTAGAAAACTGACACACTTTTCTACTGAAAGGACTGGGACCCATGAGTAAGTAGCACCAAGTACCCACACTACCCAGAGTATGATTGCTAAATATTTTTTTTAAAAAGTTTAACTAGTTTCAGGGCAAGTAACATATAAGCCTGAGGAATCCTATTACAGTAGAAGGCAAAACACCATCAAACCCTACTGCAGATCATTGAGACCCCATGGACTGCAGCACACCAGGCTCCTCTGGCCATGGGATTCTCCAGGCAGGAATACTGGAGTGGGTTGCCATGCCCTCTCCCCAGGGGGTCTTCCTAACCCAAGGATGGAACCCTTGTTTCTTGTATCTCCTGGGCTGGCAGATTCCTTACCACCAGTGCCACCTGGGAAGCCCTGAGATATGCTAACTAAACTACTTGAAACGGAAGTTTTATGATGTCTAGTATTTGCTTCAAAATAACCAAAGAAAGTAGTGGCAAGTAGATGGGGGGCCCTGCTTTGACAGCTGCTAACGCTGAAGGAGACTGACGTACATCTGTGTACACTTGATATCTTCGAAATTTTCCAATTAAAAAACTAAATTTTCTAGTGGTGAATATATCCTTCTCCCCTATAATAAACCCATTGAGGTAAAGACCATCGAGTACAAGATAAAAGAGCTCTGGGGTATAAAGGACAGCATGGTCACAAAAATTAGCAAAACTGTATCTGTACGTGAGAGCTGCTAGGACAGTAATGGCAAATGTCCTCAACTACAGAAAATAGTTGTGGGCAGTAGCAAAATGTTAATTAACCTTATGTGGTAATCATTTCACTCTCTCTGTATATGTATCAAATCATCATGTTACATCTTAATCTGACACAATGTTACATGTTAATGATGTCTCAAAGCTGGAGAAAAAGATGGAAATGATTTTTTTCCCAGAGTAGTTGGTACAAACTAAGCTCTTCTGCCTCTGGGAGATATTTAATATTTATTTCCCTTCAAAGTGTACAACCCAGTGGGTTTTGGTGTAGCCATGAGTTTATGTACCTATCACCAGTATCTGATTACATAAGATGTCTGTTACCCCCGGAGAAAATGGTACCCTTAGCTAAGGACATAACAGAAGCAGAAGAGATTAAAAAGAAAGCTGTGGTACATATACACAATGGAATATTACTCAGCCATTAAAAAAATTCATTTGAATCAGTTCTACTCAGGTGGATAGAACTGGAGCCTATTATACAGAGTGATGTAAGCCAGAAGGAAAAACAAAAATACAGTATACTAACGCATATATATGGAATTTAGAAAGATGGTAACGAGAACCCTGTATGCGAGACAGCAAAAGAAATGCAGATGTATAGAACAGTCTCGTGGACTCTGTGGAAGAGGGCAGGGGTGGGATGATGTGGGAGAATGGCATTGAAACATGTTAATTATCATATGTGAAATCAATCGCCGGCCCAGGTTTGATGCTCGGGGCTGGTGCACTGGGATGACCCAGGGAGAGGGAATCGGGAGGGAGGAGGGAGGGGGGTTCTGGAGGGGGAACATATGTATACCCATGGCGGATTCATGTCAATGTATGGCAAAACCAACACGATAAAGTAAAGAAAATTAAAAAAAAAAAAGAGGTACCCTTAGCAGCCATTCTTTATCCCCACTCCAGTTAATATCTCTTTGAATTCCTTAATAGTAAACTTGATTTGAATTGTCCCCAAAATTGTTTCTAGGAGCTTTTTCAATTTTATATAAACTTTCAAATGTATTGGCATTAGGTGTCTGCTTCTGATAATGCCAATTGCTGAAGCCCTTGTTGACTTAGTTTCTGTTGACTGTTTATTGTTACTGCGATTTTGTTCCCTGTTTCCTTATCTCCTCCTCCTATTGGTCATTAGTGTTTACTGCATGCATAACACTTTATTTGTAAAGTGTGTTTACCAAAATAATCTAGAGCCTAGGCTGATGTTATCTGTCTCCAGAGAGGATGCTCATTTGCTTCCGTTTGCACCTGGAGGCACTAGCACTCCAGGGACATTTAGACCAGTTTTGATATTGGAGATCATAGGAGGCCAAGTGCATTCCCTGGTGAGAAACTGTCTGCTTCAGCTTTATTCTGTTACTGTGTGATTCTTCAAGCGACTAACATTCGGCAACCCCTGGCTTCACATTGCTATCCCCATAGTGCAACAAAGCTGTCAACTTCCTGCCAAATGGGAAAATACAGAGCAAGAGTGGTCTGAGTACAGAGCAAACACTGTGCACAGCTATCCAATTCCAAACACTGCTTAGATCACGTGGTTTCCCTCACTGCAAGAGTGTATGTTCTCATAATTGGTCAGCTGTGCACGTGCATTTGTGTGTGTGTGTTTGTGTGAAATACAGAGGACTAGCAGGAGTGGAAGGGTTTGTAATAAATATTGCTTATAATTTTGTACTTAATTTTTGTTTTTTATCTTTTATTTTTTAACACTTCAGTGTTGTCGACCCTCTCTATTGTCTTGACTTTCCATTTTATTTATCATTTTCATAACTTCTCTCTTTACATTGCATCTTTTTTGGCATTCAAATTAATTTTCAGTCTTGCATTCCCCCCCAATAAATGTATTAAAGAGGCTATACATAGTCTGTCTTCTGCAAATTTTTGTATTTAATAATTCCTCTATTTCAATATTGTACACATTCGTATACATTTCCATTATGTTTTCTTATTTGAAAGATGAATTACTTAGAAGACAATTTCAATTTCCAAATGTCTTCATTTCCAAATAGAGGGGGTGTTTAATGACTTTCTTTTGTTGTTTTTAAATGTGTTAACTTAATTGTGCTGTAGACAGAGAATATATAGCCTATGTGATACCAACACTGTTTCATCAACTCAATTCTAAAGAAAGATGATTTCTCCACAAGCCCTGCCCAGCACTCTACACAATCTATTCTGCACAACTTGTGTCTCTGTAAATCAAATTCACTCACACAGGATAAATTAATAGACTACTTTGGAACAGAAGGAAAATCGTATTTGTTCATGGATAGTCTATCCCAGGCAAGAGTAGGCAGAATGATGGCAGAATTACGACCTCTGTTTGGAAGTGGGAGTGTCTTCAGTCTCACTGTTCCACTGGCAGGAGAAGCACTGCAGCGTCTACCTTGAGATGCTGGGAGCCAGCTCCATCTGAGCAGCAAGACCTCAAGGCTCAGCCCAGAGAGAGTGGCCTGGCTCACTCCCATCTTGACGCTGGCTCCACTGCCCGCCCCCTGCGGTCACTCTGCCCCAAGCATACAGGGCACCTGGGCAAACAGCTCCTCTTCAAACCAAGTCCATAAAACAGCATAATTAAGGGATTCCATCTGTCCCATCCCTGCCCCCAGTAGCCAGGGTCCAGATAAAGTTGAGACATCATTCCCGCTCTGTTGCTCTGGCACATGTTCAGTCACCACTGTGACAGCATCTGTTCACACGCATACATCTGCACGAGCAGTCCAAATGATCCCCTCGCGTCCCAATGACTGCTTTTTGTTTGGTGTTCTTGTTGCTGCAAAACGATGTAGTTTTGTACTGTCCTCCCTAACTTGCCTTTTCTCAGAAGACATGCTGCTTTTCCTGTATACGTTTGAAGAACCAAAATGATTTTCAAGTCATATATAATAATGTTTTAGAAAAGAAATATCTCTTTGTCCTTGAGTTTTACTTTACAATTCGAGTGGTTCAAATCGTTCATATACTTACTATCAATTTTTAAGACAAGCATAACAAAATCTCCCCAAAGATCTGTAGCTATGGAAATTTCTTCTTATCCGTCTTCTACTTTTGACTTCACATATTTTGGGGTTTTTCTTCCAGTAAAACTTTATCATTTCACTTGTGAATTCTTTTTTTTTTATCAATTGGAGTATTGTTCTACACTGCTGTGCCAGTGAGTCAGCCACATTTATACTTACATTCCTACTTTTTAAAATTTCCTCCCCATTTATGTTGCCACAAAGCACTGAGTCGAGATCCTTCTGCTATACAGTAGATTCTCATTAGTTAACCTACTTTATACACAGTATCAATAGTGCATACATGTCAACACCAAGCTCCCAATTTATCCCACCCTCCCTGCCCCCTTTGGTATCAATATGTTTGTTCTCTACATCTGTGTCTTTATTTCTGCTTTATAAATAAGATCTATATCATATTTCTAGACTCCACATAATATATGTTAATACACAATATTTACTTTTCTCTTTCTGACTTACTTCACTCTTCATAATAGACTCTACGTCCATCCATGACTCTGCAAATGACACAATTTGGTTTCTTTTTGTGGGTAATATTCCACTGTATATATGTATCACATCTTTATCCATTTCCCTGCTGATGAACATTTAGGTTGCTTCCATGTCCTGGCTATTTACATATTTTACATTTATACTACTAGGTTCATAAAAATTTAGAAGTGTTCGCTTCTCCTGCTGAGTTGAACTTTCCTGTTTCATGTCTAGAAAGGCTTCTGTTCAGAAGTTCTATTTTGTCTTACATTGATGAAATTACACTAGTCTTATCCTGCATTATCTGCTTTTCATAATCTGGCTATTTCGTCTGGAAGCTTTGCCACTTCAGTCCTGGGGCTGTTGCTCCTGTTGTAGTTGCTCTTTACAGCTTGTAACCACAGGTTTTATGAGATTTTGAGGACTGTGAGATTATAATCATTATCATTTACTGTACAGGACTTTTCAGGCTTTGATTTAAGGAGGAATCTCATGATTCATTCTGTTGGGTTCCTGGGAGGGGTCATCAACTGGGACCTTCTTAATTAAATTCCAGGCTTCTGCCTTTGGGGTTCCACAGTACTGAAGATAACGGGAGTATAAAGTATAGACTGCAGTCAGACTGTCGTTGGAAACTCCTCATTAATGCTACTGCTCCTCCCTCCACATAAAGCAGGCGTGTCTACCCTCTGTCGTAGCCACTGACTATTCTCAGCTTTACATTACCAGCCCTTTCCTTGAGAAAAACATCTTGAGATGTACAGAGCCTGTTTTGTGAGAGAGTCTCATGATTTTCCACCTTGTGAGGAATGAAAGCTTTTCCTCCTTCGTCTTGAACCTTATTAGGATGGAGGGAATCAGGTCATACAGGATCAAGACTTTTGCTGATAAAGATCTATATGGTCAAGACTATGGTTTGTCTGTGTAGTCATGTATGGATGTGAGAGCTGGACCATTAAGAAAGCTGAGCACCAAAGAATTGATGCTTTTGAACTGCGGTGCTGGAGATGACTTTTGAGAGTCCCCCGGACAGCAAAGAGATTAAACCAGTCTAAAGGAAATCAATCCTGAATATTCACTGGAAGGACTGATGCTGAAGCAGAAGCTCCAATACTTTGGCCACTTGATGCAAAGAGCTGACTCATCGAAAATTATCCTGATGCTGCGAAAGATTGAAGGCAGGAGGAGAAGGGGATGAAAGAGGATGAGATGGCTGGATGGCATCACCGACCAAGTGGACATGAGTTTGAGCAAACTCTGAGAGATAGTGAAGGACTGGGAAGCCTAGCGTGCTGCAGTCCATGGGGTTGCAAAGAGTCAGACACAACTCAGAGACTGAACAAGGATCAGAATCCTCTCAGAGCAGCCAGGCTCGGTGCTTCATTGTGTTTCCAATCTGTTGTTTTCGTCTCTGAGGATTTCTGCCATTTTCTTGCCAATTCAACTCTGCACACAGAGAGCATATTTGCATTTCATTTTCAATATCATGTATTAAAAAGGTTATTTAGGTAATTAGTTTGCCACATTAGTGGAATGTGAACTCTGATTGTGATTCTCTCTGTTTTATTCTCTGTGCTCCTATATCTTTAAATTTTTTATAACTAAAATATACTATTATGATAAAGTATTAAACATAATGACATTTGTTTAATTGAGACATTCTCAGTAATTCCCTCTACTGGATAGAGAGCATAGTAACTATGTAATCAGTGTAGTTCATATGTTCTTATATCTTTGTTGATGAGTAAGTTCTTATTTCTTAATAATATATAACATAGGCAGTTATAAGCATTAAATAAATATTAATATGTGGCAACCAGCAATGAATATTATTATATACTGGAACCTAATACAGTCAAATATGAATGAATGCTTTTCTCTGTGAAATGCTTTTTTCTTAAATATCTAGGCTGGTTGAAGGGTTTTTAGAAGCCAAGCACAGCATGCAATACTATACATTCTTCCATGCCTTTAATCCTGTCATTTCCTACAAGCTTCCTTAAACACTTTATATGTCATACGGATTCTAGTAAGGATGCTTTTCCTGTGGTTCAACAGAAAACATCACTGTCACTTTATAAAATAGCTTTTGTGCTAGGAGTCCAAATTTTAGCTATTATGAAGAAATGAGAAAATCCAAATACTCAAAAACCATTAGTTCATGATGAATTAATATCTCAGAATTTGATTCACCAATGAAGCTCTCCTATCTCAAAGTGTGAGCAGATGTGCTATTTCTTCTGTTTGATTTGATTCCTGGAGCAGAATTAATAATAATGAAGTTAAGAAGAGGAATCCAAATCCCCTCTAGCAAGAGGTGTTACCTCTGCTCTCCAAGGCTCAGAATGAATTCAATCCTGTCTCCCCTCACCTCCAGATATACTTGCTGTCCCTCAGCTTGCTGATGTGAGACAGCACAGAGCCTGAACGCTGAACAATTCTGTATCACTTCCCTTCACCATCATGGTCTTCTGGAAGCCAGGTAACCCTCCTAAGCCTCAGAATGTATAGAGGTGTCATGATAAGAATATTTCTACAAAATGTGAAAATAGCATTTTGTAGAATATAAAAGGGCATTTAAAGTAATCAGCTTTAATATTACAAGTCTTTCCCAGATACTAGAATTAAATCATGAATAGTGAGTGTTAGCTTTGTATGCTTCCACTCAACTTTTTCTATCAAATCTACTACTGGTCTCTTTTCATCATGTGGAATTAGATAAGACATTACTACAGAATCACCACCTCTTATGAAAGGTGCTGAATAGTAATACAAATGGGCAACTGGATTTTATTGCCAAGATGAGGAGTAGTGGTTTAAAAACTGAATATTACTCAGCATTAAAAAAAAAATTCATTTGAATCAGTTCTACTCAGGTGGATGGAACTGGAGCCTATTATCCAGAGTGAAGTACGCCAGAAGGAAAAACAACAATACAGTATACTAACGCATATATATGGAATTTAGAAAGATGGTAAAGAGAACCCTGCATGCAAGACAGAAAAAGGAACGCAGATGTACAGAACAGACTCGTGGACTCTGTGGATGAGGGCAAGGGTGGGATGATATGGGAGAATGGCATGAAACATGTTAATTATCATATGTATAATCAATCGCCAGCCCAGGATTGATGCTCAGGGCTGGTGCACCAAGATTTCCCAGGGGGAGGGAGGAGGGAGGGAGGAGGGAGGGGGGATTCTGGAGAGGGAGCATATGTAAACCCATGGCGATATCATGTCATTGTATGGCAAAACTAATAAAAAGAAAAACTGAATCTGACAATAATAGATGTAAAATTCCTCAGCTGCCTGAACTATCTTCATAGTAGCTGAACAGGAAGTATTGCTTGACTGATACAGTTCTCATCTTAGGGTACTATGAACTTTATTTGATTTTACTATATATTATTTTACATCAGCAATATGAAATGAGTTATAACATATATCATTATACTAATACTGCTTAATTTAGTAACATTTAAATATGTACATATTCACACCATAATGAAATTTTACTTTTATTAAATTAGTATCTCTAGGCCAAGTTGAATCACAGGTGTTGGCAAATTTATTCCATTAATGTTTCATACTAACAAGTTTAAAAAATTTTTTCAGGTATTTATCCTTGAGCTGTTCATCCCCTGAACTTGACAAATAAGTCTCATATTTCTGATACATACTCACAGGAGGGCATCTGGTGTGTTGACCGATCTCTGTCCCAGCAGACCTTGTAATGTGTGTGCGTGTGAAATCGCTTGGTCATATCTGACTCTTTGCGACCCTATGGACTTCAGCCCATCAGGCTCCTCTGTCCATGGGATTCTCCAGGCAAGAATTCTGAAGCAGGTTGCCATGCCCTCCTCCAGGGGATCTTCCTGACTCAGGGAATGAACCCACATCTCTTACATCTCCGGCATTGGCAAGTGGGTTCTTTACCACTAGCACCACCTGGGAAGCCTGATGAAAGGATAAGAAAGAATAAAGTCCAACCAGTCAGAGCAGCTACCCATAGAGCAACCAGTGGGATGACAATGATCCAGTCACCTGCCAGCATGAGTGGGACACTTTTTAGGAGAGAAGACACACCTGAGTCATTCTCCTGAATGAGGTAGAAGAAACCACCTGACTTTCTATTCTTAAAAAATCCTTAATTTCTCAATAAATATTAACCAATGAATTTGCCAATATATTTTTACCATAAATAAGCTATTCTAATTAAAACTGATAACTAATTTAACTTTGCAAGTAAACTGGACATTACTCTTAAGAACATCTTTGTGTTAGTTATCATCACTCTCTGGCAAACACTAAAGGAACTGTCACCCAGGAAGGTGTAATTAAACTCCTGTCTCCTCCTGGACATTCTGCACAGCATTTGAATACCACTGCATTCTGCATCTCAGAAGATATGTCTTTGCCCATCAGCTCTCTTGAGTGGGGAAGGCTTACACTAGATGAGTTATTTAGATTACAATTATTTATCTGGGTTGACAGTATTTATTAAATCAGTTTTAAAAACCAATCTATACTTGTTCTTCTATTTTATGAATCTCAGTGATGTCATCTTTGTCACTTTGAAAATCAATTATAAAATTTTAGGATATTAGGACAAACGTTGCCAATTACGGATGACACATTCAAATAGGAATATAGTCATAGCAATCCTAATCCTTAGTTAACAGTACAATATGATAATGAATTGCCATTTTTAGGTAAAAGATTTTGTTCTTATCGATCATTTCATAACATGACTCACATCTAATTAACTTGCTCTAAAGTGTCAATGTAGATAAAAATTAAAAATAATGAGCCCTGTTCAGGCTGTGAAATGTGATATAATGCCCTATATACGGTTCATTTTCATTTATTTATAGTGGCAAATTAAAGCATATAGAGAAAAGGAAAAAATAATTCTGTCTTTGCCTTTGTCCATCATTCAGCCAGAGGTATCAACTACTAAAATGTTTTCCATTTTGGTATGTACATAAACATAGCTCGATATCTCACAGAAACATTCAAGTATCTTACAGCATGGCCCATTCATCATAACAAAACATCAAAATGTCGACACATTTGTAATAAGAAAATATTTGAGAAGTATTAACACATAAAAGGATAAATTTTTTAAAAATATATTTAGTTAATATAGCCCAATGTATTTGTCAAGTTCCATATCTAACATTATTTATAATGGTTGTTAAGCAAAAAAAGTGAATACAATTTTTAATTTTACATAAAAATTATATTTAAAATAGCCTGAATTATATAATTCTAATTATATAACCTGAAGAATATAATTCTTCAAAATTCTAGGCTGATCATTGTTTTTCTCTTTTGATGTGCATGTGTTGTGTCTTAGTTGAAATAGCCTGGTTGATCCTGCCTTGAAAGAAAGATGCCCACAGATGTGGCTGCCAGCAGGTGGAGCAGGTGGAGCTGTCTGGCAGGCGGGCTACAGATAGCGTCAGAGCAGATCTAGACAACTGAACTTTGATCGCTGGCATCAGAGACAGACCAAACGCAGGTTGGGTTCTGTCTGTCTGTTTTCCATCCAGCACCATGGTCACTGGAAGCGCCACAGGTGAATTGGATAGCGTCTCCTGTGACACGCAGGTGGCTGCGGGTCGGGCAGTGACATCCCCTTGCTCCTGCGGTATTCCCTTCCTACTGTTCTCAGCTTTGTCAGGAAACCACCTCACTCCTTGTTTGCAATGCCGCAATTATCTACCTGCTTTGTGCTTCTCATTTTATATTCTAAGTGCCAAAGATTGAAGGTGGACAAATGAAAAAGCTCCCCTGGCTCCAAATCAAACTGGTGTTCAGTTCAGTGGCTCAGCCGTGTCCGCCTCTTTCTGACCAGCATGCCAGGCTTCCCTGTCTATTACCAACTCCCGGGGCTTGCTCAGACTCATGTCCATCGAGTCGGTGATGCCATCCAACCATCTCATTCTTGGTTGTCCCTTTCTCTTCCTGCCTTCAATCTTTCCCAGCATCAAGGTGTTTTCAAATGAGTCAGCTCTTCGCATCAGGAGGCCAAAGTATTGGAGTTTCAGCATCAGTCCTTCCAATGTATATTCAGGACTGATTTCCTATAGGATTGACTGGTTTGATCTTCTTGCTGTCCAAGGGACTTTTAAGAGTCTTCTCCAGCACCACAGTTCAAAAGCATCAGCTCTTTGGCACTCAGCTTCTTTATGGTCTAACTCTCATAATACATGACTACTGGAAAAGCCATAATTTTGACTATACAGACCTTGGTTGGTAAAGTAGTGTCTCTGCTTTCCAATATAATGTCTAGGTTTGTCATAGCTTTTCTTCCAAGGAGCAAGCATCTTTTAATATCATGGCTGCAGTCACCATCTGTAGTGATTTTGGAGCCCAAGAAAACATCATCCCTCACTGTTTACATTGTTTCCCCATCTATTTGCCATGAAGTGATGGGACCAGGTGCCATGATCTTAGTTTTTTCAATGTTGAGTTTTCAGTCAGCTTTTTCACTCTCCTCTTTCACAATGAAAGAGGCTCTTTCATTCCTCTTCATTTTCTGCCATAAGGGTGGTGTCACCTCCATATCTGAGGTTACTGATATTTTAGAGACACAGATTAATAATGAACCAGGTCAGGCCAATATCATTGCACAGTACCTCTGAGGAGCTCCTTGTGAGCAGAAGGCTGCACAGAGGTCGCACTCCTGACCTCAGTCCTCCTGGTCCCCACAAAACGCAAAACTTGCACACCCCTCCCTCCCAAACAACCCCGTTCAAAGGGATCTCAGATTTTCTGGTCTAAGTGAAAATAAATAAAAGGTAAAATCAGAGTTTTTCTAATGCTGTAACTGAACATTAAATCCTATTTCATGCTTCTGAAAGTTCAGTGGCAAAACACTTTAGATTATTTTCAGATCAAAGTCATAAATATTTATACTGATGCCAAAACTCATTCCTGGAATTCCCCCCAGAAAGTATATGTGGTGTGCCCCGGCCTACATAATTTATCAGTGATTCCATCTGTACTCCTTCCATCTCCTTTGGGTTTGTTTTGCCACTCGATATTCAGTCATAAGAATATAATTTGGTAAAACAGGCCCATTTGAAAGAAATACCTGTACAGAATTTTTCATCGAGAAATCCCTATTTCAGCTCTTTCTCTCTCTCTTTCTCTCTCTCACACACACATACACCCCATGGTCTATTTCCTTCTGGAAATGTCTACTAAAGGTCTTCTCTGCATGAGAAGACACTTGGTGCCATGGCACATGTAAGGATGTTCAGGTCGTGCATTCTGACAAGGAAGAGGCCTCTTGTGCACACCACAAAGATCAAGGGAATGTGTGCCGGGGCCCACCTAACCAACACAGGCAATTTGGAGTAAGTAAGTCATTCGGAGGAGAATTGTCACAGATGGCGGCCATGCAGAAGGCAGCCCTGAGAGGTTGTTCACCGTCAGACAGGCAACCGGGCCCAGTGCAGCCACATCACGTGCTCTCTGACAGAACAGTTCAGAGAACATTCCAACGAAAATCCCTATTCAGATTGGTCAGCCTGATCTGAAAACACAGCTGCTCAAAGGAGGTAAACGGAGCTTTGAATTCCAACCATCACACCACTTCATGGACAGACCATGTCTGACCAGCCCCACCCCACCGCCTGTGCAGAGTTCGAATTCCTCTGCTACCCAACTAACAGGCAATGGGGCAAGACGTGAGTTGGCCGTCTCACACCAGTGCAGCGCCTTGTGACAAAAAAGGAAACACTTCCCATTTTTCTTACAGTGAAGCACTAGCCCCTCTCCCTTGTGTGTCTCTCCCACCAGCCCATGACTTGCTGGCGGGGAGGGCAAGGCATGTTTACTTCCACACCACACATCACTCATGTGCTCACAGGAGGTTTGCCTAATGAATGCCCAGTGGGCATGCAGTGATTCTGTCACCGCCTCCACGTAACCCTGTCACCCGGCACTAAGTTCTCATCGCTCTGTAGGGACGCATTTCTCCTCCAAGTGAATTCCATTACCCAGGTTGGATAGAATCCCTGTCATTCATGGGGGGATATAATCTGCATATCTTTACTGATGGTTAAAATGGTCCCTTATCTGGAACCGGATGGATACAGGAAGAGAAGTGTTGCCCAGGCAACAGAGCTGCTTTGTTTGAATAGCTTTCTTTATTATCACAATGGAGGTTAAAAGATACAATGTTGTGGAAATTACTGAGTTTGCCTAAATAAGTGTAATGATAAAGAGAATGAGGAAAAACCTACCACTTTTAAGTGAAAGATAGAACATTTCTGGACATCTTTCATAGTTGTTTGGATTGTATAATCCATTTATGTTCATTAGAAATTATTAACACCCCTGAATAAATTCAGGAGTTTATCACAGTACACATATTTAGTCAGATGTTTATTTTTAATTTGTTCATTTTCCATGTCTCCTTTTGAAATGTGAGCATCTTGAGAGAAGAAGCCTTGCTGATGTTGTTCACAGAGGTTAACTCCTATTTTAGGAATTCAGAATACATAAAATAACAGGGAAGTAAATTTTGAGACTGGGTGTCTGCCACTAGGTAGCATGGAGGTCCTTTTGTCCCATAAAAACAAATTTTACATTTGTAACTGCAGCATTTCATATAAAAATAAAAAACATTTTAGAAATACTTATCTCCTTTTTTAAAAAATTGGAGACAGAATCTCACCACTCATTTCATTTATCTTCTTTTTGTTAGAATTGTCTTGAAAAGTATTAATGCAGAGCCGTTCTGAAATCAAACTGCTTGGCTTGGCATACTAGCTGAGTCTGATGACTTTGTCAGCTAATTGGTAGGATGGAGTAAAAGACCACTGGCTCCACAGTGATGCTCTCAGAATGGAGGGAGGCACCCCGATACGGGGTTAGTGCAGAGCATGGCGCAAGGTGAGCACCCAGTGCTGGTCATTATCATTACCTGACATAATCACAGGGAGAAAGTGGAATATAATATGTCTTTGATAATAAAAATCTTACAGAATCAGTTCAAATGTCAGGAATAAAAGTTTTCATTTTTATAGAGTGCGCATATGGTACAGAGTAAAAGCACATTATTTAAACCTTTTCTTATAAAGTCAAACAGATTTCTTACAACCCCCCTGGTGTTCTATCCTCCTTAGTTATGAAACTTATCTGAATATCATCATGCCATAATAATTTTAAAAATCCATTGCGCGTAGCTTAAGACAAAATACTTTGTCCTGCCTGCATTACATGTTTGGGGGTCTGACTTTTTTCACACCCTATTGCTCTTATGGTTAAACAACATTGATTCTAATAGTATCAGTGCATGGGTTACGGTCATCACCGGGTCTTTACATGATACATAGCATCTGGAAAGGTCCATGACTTGGCTAAAGGCAAAGTTAATTAGTGACTATTTACAATTAAGACCAGCTTCTAATCTGGTTCCTTCTTTTTTTTTTTTTTAGGTTGGCTGGAAAATCACTATCTTCATGACTGGCACCTTTTATTTTATTTATTTATTTTTTTTAGGTGGGAATTTTTTTTTTTTATTGGTTTTGCCATACAATGACATGAAACCACCATGGGTTTACATATGCTCCCCCGCCAGAACCCCCCTCCCTCCTCCCCCCCTATTCCCTCCCCCTGGGCAAACCCACTGCCCCACCCCCAAGCCCCCCCCCTGGGCTGGCGATTGATTTCACATATGATAATTAACATGTTTCAATGCCATTCTCCCATATCATCCCACCCTTGCCCTCATCCACAGAGTCCACGAGTCTGTTCTATACGTCTGCGTTCTTTCTGCTCTCTCGCATGCAGTGTTCTCGCTGCCATCTTTCTAAATTCCATATATATGGGTTAGTATACTGTATTGTTGTTTTTCCTTCTGGCTTGCTTCACTCTGGATAATAGGCTCCAGTTCCGTCCACCTGAGTAGAACTGATTCAGATGAAATTTTTTATAATGGTTCCTTCTTTTCCTGCTGCTTTCAAGAACTACAGTACCATGAAACTAATCCTTGTTACAAAACTGTTGGTGTTAATACCTCTCTCCTTTCAACTACTGAAGAGTGTTAAGTGCCATAAATCAAATCTGTTTAACAATGAAGGGGGTTATCATTAACTTATTTCCTTTTGGTTTTCAACTTAATTAGATTGATTGTCAATAGATTTATTATTCTCACATTTATGTCATGCCTACGATAATATTTATAGGGATGTTATTTGAAGTTTACTTGTAAGATATCTAAGACAGAAAAAAATTGGCAGGGAAAAGACAGAAAAACACCATCAAGATAGTCCACTGTGAGCACAGTTTACGCCCAGATCATCCTGGATTGACTTCATTCATTCACTGCCATGTTTGTTGGACAACAGAAAGATGACTAGTCAGGGCAGAACAGGGATCATGTGAAATAGAAAGAAATGAAATGCTCTTCACTTGAAAAGAGTAAATCTCACTTGCAGACACAGTCACGGCGCACTGCATAGCTGGCTGGGCTATCAGCAGCCAGACTCAAGGAAACCAGACCTCCTGTTCCTGGTCTAATGCATTAGTAAATGTGTTAAATTATGTGTCTATACACTAAAAAGTATCCACTACACTTTTTTCCAGGGAAATCATTATGTATATTTCATAATCTTATAAAACTGAAAGGTCTCTAAGGTTAGGATGCCCTGTACAGAGCTCATCAATAAGAACAGAATTATTAAGTTTAAATGTTATATACTTGCTACAAGAATTACATTGGCATTGCCAACCTACGCTTAGTCATTCTCTATCCATTTCTTTCTTTCTTTTTTTTTTTTACTTACTAGATTATTGGTTTATTTTAAAGGGATAAAACTCAGAAACAGCCAGATACATAAAGTTATGGGGGAAGGAGTGTAGAGCTTCCATGACTTCTCTGGGTGTGATACCCTCTTAATACCTCCACATGTTCACCAACCTAGAAGCTCTCCAAACTCCTTTGGTTATCCATTTCTTTTATAATTTATTTTAAACTTGAAGCTTTAAATCATTTTTCACTACAAATATAACCAGATTTTTATCACAAACATATGTGTGCTTTTTAAGATCCTTCAAAGTGCATGGCAAAGTAGTACAATGACATTCTGCATTAACCCTATAATGACCCTCTCCCTCTGGTCCCAAAAACCATTAGGAATGTCCAATCAAACAGTAGACATTTTCAATTTTTGCTATATGACATCCTGCACACAAAGCCAAACCATACATTAAAACAACCTAAACTTTGCTATTTTAAAAATAGGCTCCTGGTTTCCACTCCGATGAGCAAAGAGCTTGGAAGCTGCCCCGCCCACATCTTCAACAAGAAAAGTTCTGCGCAAATGAAATGTCAACCACTTTTCTTGAATGCCTCAGAGAACTGAGGCCTCAGAATAAATTGCCACGGGGACATCTGGAGAGATGACGAGAACAGAGAAGGAGCTGAGATCAATTTATCTGCAGGAGAGGAGGCAGGAGCCTTCACCTGGACTATGCTGGAGAAAGCCGACAGCACACAAGAACAGATGCGTGATGTAAGCCGAGAAAAAGAAAGTCGCAAAGATGCAAAAAGAAACACTAGAACCAAAACCCTAAAACAGAAATGAAGAGGCATCAGTGTGCTCATCAGAAGCCTAGACATGCCAAGGAAAGAAGTGAGCTTGAAAACCTGTCAGCAGAAACTTCCCAAACTGAAATACAAAGGAAAAGATACTAAGAACAATAAGAAGAAGAACTAAGGTCCTGCAAACCTTGCGTGAGGCCAAAAAAAAATAAAGGTTAAAGTCCGTTATTACGTTAAAAATGGGCTACGAGGCCATTAACGATGCTCCTCCTGTGAGTTCCCTCTTTCCTGTTGCATTTTAAGCCATGATCCATTTCTTACGTGAGTGGCTGGAAATGAACTCAGCTAAACAGCACCCTATCTTTAGACCCTTCAAGATGAAGCAAAGTGTTCAATCCACTGAGTCACAATACACATCTTAGAAAAGCTACAATAAAGAAGAAAAAACTGTAACCTGAGTGACACTGTTTTCCTCCAAATTCACAGTTATACCAGTCATTCTAAATTCTATTCACAGCTCCTATCCATTTATTTTCAATTTTCTTGGGAAAAAGAAAAAATGTAGCTACTTAATTATAGTAAAATATCACATAAATTTTGGGGAATGATGCTTAAAGGAGAAAACTTTATATTCCAAAATTTACTGTCTGACATTGAGTTTATGCCTTTAAGGTGCAGAGTTGATATATTGTTTCCATCTTCCTTTCTGCCTCAAGTATTCTAATCAGTATACCTCAGGGTAGTCCACTGTGTTGGAAAAATTTCTAAGGCTTAAGATAAAAAGTCACACAGATGTTGAATGAGGAAGCTGCTTATAAACATGAGGCTGTCCTCTGATTCCGGAGAAAGAATAATGTGTTACACACCATGTCCACAGTGTTGCCACATGAAAAATAAAATGGACATATTTACTAATACAAATGTGACCCTCTGGTACTTGGGAGTCACGGGTGTATTTTTTTCCTCCATCCAAGTTGCCGCAGATATCACTTACACAAAGTTTGTATGTAACACTTCAGGGATCAGCTTCCTTCCTTCCTAAGAGACCTGTTTGGTCTTCATTTCTCTCAAGCTTGACATTGTCTTTTATCAGTTGAGTTCTTGTGCCCCATGCTTTCATTTCATACTTTAGACTCCTGCCCTTCTGATGATTGCAATTGGACTTGAAACTTGAGTAGGGAATCCATGGTTTAGGGTGTAAGACCCTAGAGGAAACAGGCCAGATTTTGAGAGAAAGCAAAAATCCACAGTTGTTCAGAGACTTTTCTGAACAGTCTCTGCTTGCTTAGTTTCACGCATTTTAACCTAAGTCTAGGGGCTGAGCCTCATGCTTTAATGCCGCAAATTAAAGAACCAAGTGTTCTTCTGTGATCACTTACTTTCTCTACAAGCCAAGTCATTATGACCTTGGATTTTCCAGTACCATAGTCATGAGGCGGTTCGGATCTGCTAGCAGAGGATTAGCAGTTAGTTTAGTGGTTAAGTGAAGGGGTTTCAAAGCTAAACTGCCTGAGTCAATGTCCATTTCCAACACTCAGTCATTGTGACCCTGGGCCAATTATTCTCATTTGTGGTGAATTAGATTTCTCACTATAAAGTGGAGATATTAATGGGCCTTGTCTGACAGGGTGGCTTGAGGACTCAGTCAGTCAGGGTACTAAAGTGCCTGTCCAGCCCCTGCTAGGCAATGGGACTCCTGAAGACCAGAAGTTCGTGCTGACTTACCTGCCACTCTCCCTGCTAACACAGCCACACGGACAGTGAGGTAGGTACTTGTGTCACTCAGACCCTCAAAAGCAAGGTCACATTATTGTGGAATGGTAAACCAAAATGCAAGAGTGGGACTAATTGTCTCTCTCCTTATTATTCACCTGATCTTTCTCGCTAAAACCCACCCCAGCAAAACAGATTCCCCTGATCATGTTTCTTTATCCAGGTAATTCAGTTCAGAATCAAAGATCCCCACAAATGCAAGTGACATGAAACTGAAGTCACACTTAAGGAGTCAAGAAGTCTATGCAGCTTTGCATCCTTGCCGTAACTGTCACAGCACGCAGAAGACTTGGAATGACCCAGTCCCTGCATTCACCACGGTTTCCAGACGGGCCTGCACACAGAATAGACAGCTGCCAGCCTGTACTCACCATCCTCAGGCTGCTTGGTATCTGCAGCCACAAATAGGTCTCATCCTCTTGGCCCAAACCTCCCAAAGGACCTCCCAAAGACTGCGCACTCAGATCATGGGCTTTAATCTTGTTTAGTTGACTTGCTTTCTGGGAGCACGTTAGAAGTTTGTCATCTTCCATTATGTTTCAACTGTTTTGTCTAATTAAGTAAAAATAAAAAAATTAAACACTGAAAGGAAAAAAGAAGCCTGTAATGAATGGAAGAAATTCTCTTTCCAAGAAAGTACAACCTGAACCTACGCATGACCAAGTCTCCCAGGATCTGACTTCACGGGTGAGCTGGCCCTAACATAATCTACAAGAAATTTCTCTACTAAGCATTTCACATGAAACCTTCAAAAAAAATGAAAGCAACTTGCCCCCAGGGTCACAATGATTGAATATTGGAAACAGACATTAACTCAAGCAGTTTGGCTTTAAAATCCCTTCACTTTTCTATTATTACTATATTATTTATTTTCTGCTAAAAAATTTAAGCCTCCTCCTGACTGTGATAGCAGAAAATCCAAGGTCATAATGATTTGGGTAGTAAGGAAAGCAAGTGATCACAGAAGATCACATTGATTCCTTGAACTGAAGCATCAATGGCTGTTTTTGCCATCTTTTCAAACCAAAAGTTCTATGAGGCTTCACACTGTTAGTTTAAAAAAAAATGACATAAAGGAAGAAATGGATGCTGTATTGTACTTTGCTGATGATGTTAATACTTCTGGCTGTAACTCTGTCTCCCTTTCTAGTATATACACTTCCTTAACAACTGTCAGCTGGCACAAAAGTACCCTAGCAGGGCTGTGCCTGTGCCACATTCACCTTGAGAAACTCTGAAGCAAGAAGGATCAGGGACTGCAGACGTGCAGGTATGAGGCCAGAGAGGGCTCTGCAGCTGCCTCCAAATTACCCTGAGGATGGGAGGTCTCTAATGCGGTTTTACTTGTCCTGATTGTCTTGTAGAATTACTGGCCACCCCATTTCCAGAGAAATAATCTGGAGAAGAATACTGAACAAGTATTTTCCTCCTTAGAGAAGAAGCAGCCAGCATGCAGGATTTCCCCTGGCCACCTGCAAAGCCGGCAGGTTAACCCTGGAGATGGCCTCCTCCCAACCAGCTCCTTCCTGACGCAATTTCCTTCTCACAGTCTACATGTCTGTGACTGACATGCCCAGCATCTCATAGCCTGCATTTGGTAGGTCACTGACTTGCCTGTTGCAAAGGCTGCAAATACGCAAGCTGAACACAGTGTGTGTATGTATGTGTGTGTGTGTGTGTGTGTGTGTGTTGGTGGGGGGAGGGTGTTGCCACCTGATGAGGTCTCATTCTAAATGGAAAACAAATGCGTAGACACACTGCAGAGCCAAAAAAAGAAATATAGTGGTGCTGGGAGGGCTGTGGACACCAAAGGGATACAATGGGGAGATTTCAGGTGGACCGATTGATCAGTAGCAACTGAATACATAATCAGGGCTTCCCCCGTGGCTCAGTCAGCAAAGAACGGGCCTGCAGTGCGGGAGACCAAGTTCAATCCCTGAGTTGGGAAGATCCCCTGGAAAACAGAATGGCAACCCACTCCAGTATTCTTACCTGGAGGATTCCATGGACAGAGGAGCCTGGTGGAGTTGCTTGGGTCCATGGGGTTGCATAGAGTTAGATATGACTGAGTGACTAACACTTTCCCTTTCAAAAACATCATCAAAAAGCCAGCAAAATCAATTAGAAAAATAGACTGTTCAGCAGATGTTCTATAAGTAGGGGGAAAAAAAAAAACCTGTCCTCACATAACTCCATATTTAAAGTTTTAAATGAGATGTACTGAGAACATTAATATGGAAGAAAAGGCAACAAAGATAATAGGAGATAATGAAGTTAATTTTTTTTTCCACCATAATAATTTGGTTCACCTTTCTGGAGAGTTATCTGGCAATACAAATTCTAATTAGTTATGTGCAAATCTTAAGAAAGAGAAAATGGGATCTTGGTAAAATTCTAAAGATATTCTCTTACAAGGGATAAACATTTTTGGATTGGGGATTTTTTTTAACTTAATATAATTTATGTTACAGTTATACTGCATATAGATTACAGAAAGTAAATATGTAAGTTTCCCTAAATGATAAAAGCACACTGACTTTCAATTTGAAGTAAATTAAAAGACTAGTATATTTCTCCCAGTATTTGAAGAGTTAGAAAAGTAATTTGGTGAGATGATTTTCATTCCTCAAAAAAGAATTTCAATGACAGGTCAAATTGCAGTTAGAAAGTAAAGCTCCCCATGTCACCCATTTGTCCCTCAGGGTTCCATTGAGTAAACAATTATGATCTACATGCTTCCTGCAGACTTTAAATGATCACATTATTAAATTTCAAAAATCCATACTAGAAAAGGTGTAATGAAATGACGTAAATCAGATAATAAACCAAATTATAACCAAATGCACATATAGAGAAAGTGAACAGATCCTTCAATTTACTAGCAAAAACATGTCATTAAAACATTAATTTAAAAGAAAATTGTAGTTCACTTACATCTTGATATAAAATTTTAATATTGATAATTTGGTACAGATCTTTATCCACCAACAGGAGGTTATTTGAGGAGTTCCATGAGCTCAATGCAAAGACTCTCTTGTTTTCGAATGCCTTTGTCATTTCAGATGCTGCCATTGGTAGAATTTTACTAGTAAATTACTTCCATAGAGTCCTAGAGCATCTCACTTGAGTTGATCAATATCCACAAGTCTCTGACCAAGCGTCAAAGAAAAAGCACTGAGATAGCCAGAAGGCCAGGATAGAAACTTGATTTGCTGTTTTATAGCTAACAACTACATTCATAGAATTGCTGAGGGTGTGGGGTTCTTATGAAAACTGAAAGACACAGTTTATAAAAACTAAAAGGCACAAATGTTAAAAACCAAAACCATCATAAGTGGCACAGGTCAATCAGAACTTTCTAGAAGCAGCCTTCAAGTTATCTTTTCTTCTTACCTGAGCTGCCACTATTCTCCCCTTATGCAACTCAGGCAGGCTGAAGAATGTAACCCTTATCTGTCTTGGATTATTAGGATGAAAATGTCTTCAGCTTTTTTATTCAGCATAGAAGAGAACAAAGAGGAAAGAGAAAATTTTGGGGGGAGCTCTGTCTGGCAAGTAGATGTGAAAATGCTTGATACAAATAAAGGTAGTAGATGGAGAGAGAGACTCTCTATGCTACCAAGCATTTTCTTAAAGATTAGAAATTGACAGAAAGCTTACTTTAGCAAAAAAGCTTGTTACATATATATAAGCATGTTTATATATATATAAAACATGTATACATAGAACCACATACTTACATATAACTTATCTCTCTGTCTCTATATGCATCAAGATCTATCTCTTATCATCTATCTATTCATCAAATCTATCATCTACCTACCTACCTATCTATTACTTAGTATGCTAAGGCATATTTAGTTACTGCAGATTGCAATTGCCTAGAGGAAAATCACCAACTCACAAGGGTAGACATTATAGGAAGAAAAGTGGAACAACTTATACCACAAAACATCCTGAAAATAATAAAGTGGCACTAACAAGTCTTTGCACATCAGTAGTCACATCACTAATGATCAGATAAGTGCAAATCAAACCATATCGAGGTGTCACCTCATGGAGTGTCTCCCATAAAAAAGGAGAGCAGTAGTGAGTGTGTGAGACAGGGAGACAGGGGACTCCTTGTTCACTGCTGGTGGGGATGTAAATGAGAGCAGACACTATGGAAAATAAATGGGTATTCCTCACAATATTAATAATGGGACTACAATACGATCCAGCAATCCCACCATAGGGTGTGCACCCAAATGAAACGTAAGCAGGATAACAGGATATCCCGTGTTTACTGAAGCATTACTTACAACAGCCAAGATGGGGAAACCTCCTAAGTGTCCATAAACGGATAAATAGATAAAGAAAACATTTTACATACACAATAAAATATTATCAAGCCACAAGACATACATAAATCTTGCCATCTGCAACAATATTGATGGTCCATTGGGTTATACTGTGCAAATCACAGTCATTAGATTATTAAGTCATTAGGTTATACTGTGATATAAGTCAGAGAAAGATACATGTTGTACGTTATCACTTACAAGTAAACGTAAAAAAGTCAAACTCATAGAAACAGAATAGAACGGTAGTTACCAGGGGCTGTGGGCAGAGTAAACTGAGGAGATGTTAGTTAAGTGTACAGACTTAGTTAGAAGATGAGTAAATTCTTGAGGTCTAATTAATACACATTGTTTATAGTTAACAGTACTGTAAACTATACCTTAAACTTGCAAGACATTAGATCTTAAAAGTTCTCACTATGAAGAAAGAAATGTTAATTAAGTGATGAGATGAATGTTAGCTTACCCTACACTGGTGATCATACATAAATCTATCAGATCGTCAGCTTGTTCACCTTAAACTTACACAATGTTATACATCAATTCAAAATTTTCCTCTAGCAAAAGAAATTAACCAGAAGAGTAAACTGTATGAATGCCACTTCATACTCAGATGATAGCTTTGGATGGATATTCTAGAGAGAAGCCTATTCAAGTTAAAAGATCTTTCACTCTTCAGACCTTTCTTAGAAAAGAAAGCAACCAAGAAAGAAACACAAAAGAGAAACAGCGCTCTCATTGGGATGCAAGCACATTTTTTTTTTCCCCTCACCTCAGAGCCTGTGATTAGAGCAAGGAGAATATAAACCTGTAGGAGCTTTTTCTCAACTAGGAGAGCTCTGCTTACTCAGATGCGAATGTGGACCTAGGCCCCTGGACAGTCTCTACTCCCAGCTGAGAACTATATTGAAAGTGAAAATATTAGTTGCTCAGCCATATCCCAGTCTTTGCAACCCCATGGACTGTAGCCCGCCAGGCTCCTCTGTCCGTGAGATTCTCCAGATAAGAACACTGGAGTGGGTTGCCATGCCCTCCTCCAGGGAATCCTCCTGACCCAGGGATCAAACCTGAGTTTCCCACATTGCAGGCAGGTTCTTTACCCTCTGAGCCATCAGGAACACCTTGGATTCTATTATCTATGTTCAAATAGTTCAAGGTCTTCAAAGAGAAACCTTTGACTCAGGGAAACTTAAGAAAGCATAATAGCAAGTCCTTTGGTAAAGAAAACATTTAACTGCTAAGTTATTTATTTTTACAATTCTGCTTTACATCATTCTGGTAACCTGTTGGACTGTTGACTATTAAAGCAGTTCAGGCACACTTGAAGTGTGTACAAAACCCTATCATTTATTTTACTTTCTTTGCCTTTGAACTACTTCTTTCTCATCTTCTTTATATCTGTTCTCCATCCTGATGTAGAAATAATATCATAATATAATCATGAAAATGTAATAAAATAGAAGAAAAACATGACTAAATGTGACCTTTTCATAAAACATTATGAGAGATTTTAAGTCAAAATTTTTACAATAAAGTATGAATCTACAGATTCATTTTTTTCTCCTTTCTTCCTGTTCTCAATGCTCAAGTTTCTTTCAGTATACTATTTATTTAATATAAAACATTCTCTCATGTCTGCACTGCTCAATGTGCTCAAAATATTTAATGATCAACAGTGTCTCTTCTGAAGTTCCTGAGTCACGAACAGAAAAACCTTCACCCTTAAACTGAGAGGGCTTCTCGTTGGCTCAGACAATAAAGAATCCACCTGAAATGCAGGAGACCTGGGTTCGATCCTGGGTCAGGAAGATCCTTTGGAGAAGAGAATGGCTACCCACTCCAGTATTCTTGCCTGGGAAATCCCATGGACAGAGGAGCCTGGTAGGTTCACGGGGTCACAAGAGTTGGACACAACTTAATGACCAAACCACCAAACCGAGAGCAGTTAAGTCAATTAAATGAGGGGCCATCAGACTGAGGAGGCTCTAGTGCCTTAGCAGCCTATCTAGGCAAACAAACCTCAGGCTGAAACATCTCAAGGTTAAGAAATCAAAACCTAAGGACAGCCAATCATAAACTGCCTCAGCCTTTCCCAGATACAGCGGCGGTGTACCAGCCAGGCTCAGGATTTCCTAGCTCTACTTCTGCTGTGTCTCTTCCGCTCCTATTGGTGGCTCCGAATCACTCCAGCTGCGATGCTGCCTGAATGAAAGTAATTTTGGGGTGATATACGTTCTTCAAATATTACTATGTCTCAGCTTATCTTTCAACACTACAAGTAGAAAATCCTTCCTTAACGCTGTCCAATTAGTCCCTAATTTGACTAGTGAGCTCACACTACTCATCGGCTCCTTGTCCTCCCTTCTCATAAACAGTTCTAAGTACAGTGGTGTGGACACACACACACACACTGGCGTGGACACACAGACACATACACACACACTGGCATGGACAAACACCCACACACACACTGGCATGGACACAGGCACACTGGCGTAGACACACAGACACATACAATATATCAGATTTCTTGCTAGAGGAGACCCAGCCCAGATCTGAATAAGGACACGAACTTATTACACAAAAACATTCTTAACTTTGATGTTTGCTTGAAGTCATTTAAATGACACTCTAGGTTTCTAAGGATCAAAGAGAAAACAGAAGTCTGAAGAAGATCATAAACAATGTTAACACACTATGAGGTAGTTACCATTTTTACCAAATCTCTGTCAGTGCTCTTAAAAAATGATTAGACTATTTCCCTGAAATAGGTAGTATTTGACCTTGTTTTGAAATAAATCTTTTACGGAATTTGGAACATTCAAGAGTATGATTAGAAAAATACCTGATCTGGATTCTATGTATTCTTAATGTGCTAGTAGTAAAGAGCCCACTCTTTATGTCTCTTAGGAGACGTAAAAGACGTAGGTTCAGTCTCTGGGTTGGGAAGCTCCCCTAGAGGAGGGCATGGCAACCTACTCCATTATAATAATCACAAATGATGACTGTCCTGATTAGAAACCCTCCAAGTCTTGCCTTGACTTTTGAGGAGTGGGTCCTCTCCTTCGATCAGGAGGGACAGCCACATAAAGGCTGTGTGATAACTTTAGCCTGTGCATTTTCTGAAGAACTTGAAAATAAGTCCGCCCTCTGACTAGTCTGAAATCCATTGGTCTGAGCTCCAAAATTATAACAGCTGAATGTATTTTCAAAGTTATGCAATGGAAGAAATTCCTCCACCAGTGAATGTCTGCATTATCTCTCCCACTTTGCTGTTTGCTGCAGTGCTTCTTGAGCAGCCGCTGCAGCTGCAGCGCACCAAAACCCTGGAGGCACCTCTGCGCCTCTCAGAACTCTTCCCATCGCAGCTTCCTTCACTGTGATGAATGCTCTCTGTTGTCCTTACTTCTGTGGTTTTAAGTGGCTTAAATTAATAGATTCCATTTTAAAACGATCTAATTGGCTCAAGAGAGAGGTCCAGAGTGAGTAACTCAGAAACAAATTGGATCGCAAACAACACTGAGAGTTTTGGACAAGACACCAATCCTGGTTGCCATAGGATGAAAGCTTGAGAAGCCCTGGAGGGGGCCAGCTGGCTGCACTCAGATCCCTGACCTGAGGTACTGTAGACAATAAATATGAGTTCCCAGAAGACATTAAGTTGGTGCTAACTTAATACACAGTGAAAGATAACTAAAGCAAAGTCCGAAAATGAATTCTAGACCAATTTTGCCGCCACGACAGTTGCTGAAACCTGTTACTAAGAGGATTATATAAATTAATAAAGGAACTCAAATCAAAGCTGCACATATACACACATTTTCTTTACGTCTTGGCACGCTGAATCCAATTTTTTTCTAAAATCTAAACTAAAATTCATATACTTTGGTACACCAGCTCTCCTAAGTATTTCTTGAATAACTTGTCAAACTGTAAACTGATGCACATTTTATGAATCAAGCATACTTTAGGCCAAAATTATTGTTTTCATCACAGAAAACAAATATTTCTTTTTAATCATTGAGGACAAATGAAAGTGTTAGTCACTCAGTCGTGTCCAACTCTTCATGACCCCAGGCTTTGCCCTCTATAGGATTCCCGTGGCAAGAATACTGGAGTGGGTTACCATTCCCTTCTCCAGAGGATCTTCTGCACTCAGGGATCAAACCCAGGTCTCCTGCATTGCAGGCAGATTCTTTACCAACTGAGTCGCCAGGGGAGTCCAATACTTGATAGTAACTGGTGTCACTGGACTCATTCCCAGAATAGGTTCATCTCATAATTCTGTATTAAAGGCATGGGGTTTTCAAAATAACTCACTTAATTAACCAATGACAGCAAAGGAAGTGATCTGCCAAACTCTCAAACTTCACTCTTGTGAGTGGACTGAATAATGGGAGCAACCAGAGCCAAGGACGCAACTGGATGTTTCAGAATGAACAAAGATCCACAGAGCATTGTTCTCCCATGTCCTACAGCATTGGTTCTGATGGAACCAAAGGAGAAGAAATGAGATTTTTAGAGGAAAATTTCGGTCTTCTCATCATCACCAAGTAGCTGCATATAATGCAGGTAGTTTGACACCAGAGAGGCTTTTGTTTCTTGCAAAATCATAGCCTAATATTTAAAAAAAAGCCAGCCTAATGTTTTTAATAAAAAAATTCCATAAAACTGCAAGTTTGAAGAAAGAAAGAGTATTTATGACATATTGCAAGACAGATGTAAACTGAAAAATTCTGAAATGGTAAAATTTGGGAAAAAGAGCAGTAATGAAAAAAACAGCAAACTGCTTATCTAGAAAGCACTCTAACCCAGCATGGCTTATTGGCGCAGGAGGCAGGCTGTTTGTAATGTAATTGCACCATTCTACCTAAGCCCAGTTCACTCTCATTATCTTGTCACTCCACCTTTTCTTCTGCAGACGCTCTGGCTGCCTGGCCTCATAGGCTGCAGGAGGGAACAGGTGGCGGGCTCCTCACTTGGCCTGCGATGCTGCCTTACTAATAGCTCCTGCCCGAATAGGTCAGCCTGCCCATCTGACATGAGCAGACTCCACCATCTTTGTGGATAAGACAGGATATGTTAATGTGGCTTACAATCTTCTGTAAGAGTGTGAAGATGCTCTACTGAAACAAGGCCCCTTTAAAAGACAAGTGTTACAGAAAAAACAAGAAGAGGACTTGCAGTTACTATACTTTTCTTAGGTTTTCAAACAGAATAAAACATCCATGTGAATCAGGACATGTTCCTCAGTTACAGCCAAGTCTTATGTCTTTCCTCAAAGAGAAATAATTTAAATCAACTGGTGCCAGGCACTTCCAATAGACTGGAAGCACGCATCCCCTAATGGATGCTACCAAAATGATCCACGACTGAAGTGTTTGTGTGCTTGATTTGACTTGCATACAACTACCACCCCTGACTTTAGAAGGGTGGGTCGGCTGTTTTAGCAGCCATTTAAGTTTGTGACAGAGAAAGATATCCTTTGAAGATAACTGTAAATATTGAATTGGCCAAAACATTTGTTCAGCTTTTCCTATACCACCTTACGGAAAAAAACCAAACAAATGTTTTGGTTGACCCACTATTTCTTTACTTTTTTAAAATATGACACACTGAATAAAAATAAATCTGAATTGTAGTTTTAAGAGCAAAAAGCATGAAACATGAGTCACTACTTTTTGTTCTGAATGACCTCCTCAGTCAAAGAAGGTGATGACTATAATGCACAGATAACAGCCGAATTGTGCAGTACACACAGCATAATATCCAATGAAATACAGAATGGTTCTAAGAAGAATCAGAAGCAGAAAGCATGGCTTTCTCCTGTAAAGACTCAGGTACAAACCACCAGACTGCGGGCTCCGCAGAGGCTGTGATGTATACCTTATCCATCTTTTAAGTCCTCATAGTAGACAGTGGGTATTCCATACACACTTGCTGAATTGACGAATGAATATATGAAAGCTGAAAAATAACTGTAAAGGATAATTTAATTTTAAAAATACAAAATGCTCAAAACATAATAAAATGTTGTCCACTATTCACAAAATAACCTTCACTCAAATGTACTCAAGATGAGAATTAGCTTGGATTAGAATTTAACTCAGGAAAGAATTTAGAATTAAGATTCAAATATCCTCAGTTCAATTCTTAGATCTGTTACTGATAGTAGTTTGAAATCTTTCCTCTTTATTTTTATACTTTTTGTAAAGATATTATATTTTATGCATAGAATATTCAACATTCATACTAAAATTGTGTCTCTTCTGAAAGGTATAGAATGTTTGATTCTGTTGTGTAAATGGCACATACAGACATAATGCAGGACTTCAAGCAGGGTTTTACAGAGAAACTGGTACCTGGAGTAGGACTGTTGTTAGTTCCCCTTACCCACAAAATACACTCAGAAATAAAACAGACAGGTATCAGTGACAAGTCACAGCAGAGTCAACTTATAACATGTTTCCCGACATAAATCATCCATCTCGGCTTCCAGTAGTTTTCTAAGGGTGCTCCCTGTCTCAGCAGCCCTGGGAACTTTAAGCAATGCAAATTCCCAGGCTCCAACCAACTCACTGAACCGGAAGCTCTGTGCTGGGGCCCAGAAGCCTGAGTTGGGGCCAGCAGTCCAGGTGGTTCTGATGCATGCCCTAATTTGAGAAACACTAACCTATGATATCTGTGGTGCTGGAGAAGACTTTTGAGAGTTCCTAGGACAGCAAGGAAATCAAACCAGCCAATCCTAAAGGAAATGAAACCTGAATATTCATTGGAAGGACTGATGCTAAAGCTGAAGCTGAAGCTCCAATACTTTGGCCTCCTGAAGCAAAGAACTGACTTATTGGAAAAGACCCTGATGCTGGGAAAGATTGAGGGCAGGAGAAGAAGCGGGGGTGACAGGATGAGATGGTTGGATGGCATCACTGACTCAAAGGATATGAATCTGAGCAAACTCCAGGAGATAGCGAAGGACAAGCAAGCCTGGCATGCTGTAGTTCATGGCGTCACAAAGAGTCGGACATGACTTAATGATTGAGCAGCAACAACCTATGATATCTCAGCATATTCTAGAAAGCACACTAAAGACATGGGCTAACAATGAGCAAATATTCCCATCCTATTAATTTCACCCTTAAACCATCTTATCTGAGTCACATTCAGTGTGCTCCTCCCAAGTTTCTAGGATCCAGGTACAGAAAGACTGTCAACAGTCCTCCTCACAGTAAAGGACAGGTTTGTTTCCAGCCCCCTGTACTACTTCTGCTGGGCCCTCTCTGGGTTCTGGAATAAACACATACCTAATGAGGGTTAAGAGCTGCTAAATTTGAGTTGGGCTCAGAAGAGCAGGCTCAGCATGAGCTCCAGGAGGCCCTCCCCGCTACTTCTTGGTCAGTGTCACGTGATGTGACAGGTCAGCCAGTGCCTGGAGCTCCAACACAGAAGGAGATGCTCTTCAGAGCTTCATTCTTACCAATGAAACTTCACATCATTTTCTTGCATTTAATCATTTTTATATGCTTACTAGCAACCACATTTTAAAAGACATAAGAAAGCTATTGACCACTGTCCATTATACTGGCACTACTTGCCTCTTTAATCCTCAAAATGGTGACTTGTTGAAGCAGTGACCCTTATAAATACCAGTTCACCTCAATTCAATTAAACAAATAGAATGTACACTATGTAAACAGCACCTGATGAACCCGCTGAGTGCCCTCTGTCTATTTGTGGAGGTGGAGCAGGAAGCTGCTCACCAGAGGGTGGTTCTTGGGGCTTTAGTTTGGGCAAAGGCAAGGATGCTGGAATTATATCAAGACAATTAAAAGGACCAGGGGTCACACTAATGCTAATGTCCATTATGAAAACCAAACAGAAAGGTCGAGTTCAAAGAGCCAGATGCAGTATCTGAGGGGTGCCGCCAGCAGGGGGGCGAGGGTGGAGGCTGGGGAAGGAGGAGGGGCACAGGGCTGAGGCAGGTCAAGCTAACTGGCTACCTGGTCCAGGGCGGCCACTTCCGGCCGTGTCAGCCTGTAGGCTCAGTGCACACGTCCAGCAACTAGGACTGGACAAGGACTAGCAGAAATAAAGCAGACACTTCACCCTTGGGTAGGGAAAACAGACAACGTAACTATGGAAAAAATGTACTTAATTAGGATTATGGCGCCTGAGACAGCCGTGGATGGCGATCAGGTTTATGTCTGGGTCTTAACATGGTAAGAAGGCTTTTCATAGAGGGAAGAGGATTCCCTGAATAATGAGTACCACACGGAGTTCACAGCATCAAGGGAAGATGTGATTTAATGATGAAGCAGAAATAGGTCCAGACAGCAGTAACAAATGTTATTATCAGAAAACAGGTGAAGAGACGGTAAGAGAAGATGGTTATGGACTTTATGGGCAATTAGAATTTCAGGAAGCAAGAAATGTCCAATGGGATGGTTGAATGTCATAGAGAAGTCAAGGAAGATGTGGAATAAACACTAACAAAGCATATGCTATGATATGAAGATGCTTCGTACTGGATCTGTTCATCTGTGTGTTAATTTGTGTTGTTTTTAATTGCATTTTCCAATTCATGAACCACAAAACTTACATATTAGGCAAGCACCTAAAATGTCCTTAAGGTGCTCAGTGTGTGTGAAAGTATGTGTGAGTGAATGTGAATATGGGACTGTGTGTGAGAGTGTACATCTAAGTGTATGTGTGTGTGTGTGTGTTCGTGTGTGTGTGCATGTGTGTGGAAAGAGAGGGAGAAAGAGGGCAGGAGGGGGAAGGGGCAGGCTTCTCCCATGGCCACTTAGACTTTCCTTCATAGGACTTGCATAAATTCCAACTACTTTAATTTCTATTTTCAGCTTTTTGATATTAGGGTTCCCTAATGCATATAGTCATAATGCATATATGGCTGGGAAAGTGTTAATAAACTTTTATTTTGGAAGAAAACGTCTCTACTTACTTTGAGAGCATATTTTAAAGTGTCTTGTAAACGTTTTGGTTCCTAATTCTATAAAGATACTGTAAAAGTTAAATATTAAAAATAAGCATAAAGTGTTAAAGCTGACACCACCAGCTGCTGGCAGCAACCGGATGATAGTTTCACAGCTTCTTACAAAACTGTCCACATTCTTACCATGGATGCAGCTGTTGCGCTACTAGGTTTTCAACCAAATGGTTCAAAAACATATTAAGCCTGCACCTGAATGTTTATAAAAGCTTTCTTTTCAGTTTCCTTCCTAGGTGAGTGAATAAACAGATGGATGAATAAACATACATCTATAAAGTGGCATGTGATTCAGCTTTAAAAAATCATCTATCAAGCCACAAAAGGACATGATGAATCTTAAATGGGTATTGTTCAGTGAAAGAAGTCAGCTAAAGAGGCTTCAACACTGGACATTTGGGAAAAGGCAAAACAGTAGAGATGACTAAAAACCAGTGGTTTGCAGAAGTGTAGCAAGAGGAGGGGAGGGCAGAGCAGGTGAAGCCCCTGGAGTGTTTCCAGTGGGCATTCATCTGTGTGATGCTTTATGGTGACTTCCTGACATGGTGCCTTGGGAGACCCTGTGGAACTCACAGCACAGAGCGAGTCCCGTACAGATGAAGCCAGCGGGGCCACTCTCCATTCAGGGCCCTGTGAGTATGCAGTTTTCCTTCCCAGGAAGCCAGCACTGCCCCTGTCTCCTGGTTAATGTCTGCCCAGGGAGCCTGGACCTCTTGCACTGGGCTTAGTACCAGCATCTATGCCTCCACTCAGGAAGCCTGGTAGTCAGACCAGCTGGACTTCGATGGCTCCTGTTCTGCGGGGATAGCAGGGGCAGAGCTACAGACAGGAGCAGAAGGGAGCACTGCGGCACGTCTGGAGACTGGGCACTGACCTCAGCAGAAGCTTACACCAGGGGATCAAGGTGGGCACCACCAGGACTTCTCCAGCCACAGGCAGGGCAGCAGCTGCAGTGCAGGGAGTGGGGGCTGAGTGGACATGGGAAGCAGGAGAGCCAGGTCCACACGCACAGGACAGCACGGTGGCCTCCACCAGCCAGGCTGCCATGCTTCATGTTCCCCCACGTCATCGTGCCGTGTGACACTGTGCTCAGCATTTAGAGTGATCACGTTGGTGAGATTTTACTTTAGAACTTGTGGTTATTTCTTTTATCAGTAAAGGTACTTCACAGCAATCTCAAGACTTTGTTGTGAATCTCCTTCACAACCAGACACTGATGCAAACACACAACTGTTTTAAGCCCTGAGAGGCCACCAATCATCGTCAGTGGCCAGAATTACCCAACAATCTCTTGACCATATTTTCTAAACAAAGAGATGTGGGATTGTCAGGACCAAAGCAGGTGAGACTACAATCCGTCCCTGAAGGAAAGCAGTGCCAGGAGCTGTCAGGAGCCCACTCACACTGACTGGGAAGGAGACCAGTCAAAGGACTGTTCTCATGGAGCAAGACTTTTATCTACGGGATAATATCTTTGAAATATACGAAATGCAACTCCAGAAACAGTGCCACTAATTCATTAAGTTTTCTGAAATACTTATTGGGACCCTGTACCTCTAAGCATGATGGTAGATCTTAGGCTCATAAAGAGAAAATAGTTTTTTCCTTCAAACTCTCATGGGAAAAAAAAAATGTTCAAACTCTAATATAAGTCAGCATCCTCGTTTCTACGGCAGGGATGAATCAGCGCCAGGAGTCTCACCTTCCACTGGCAGCAAAGTCATCAGACCCCCTTGTAAGCAAGGCATTTGGAGACCAGGTCAGAGTCAGGATACATTAAGAAAATTACCTGAATACAAAGTTGGTCTTGGAAGCAGGACTAAGCTTCTTGGCCTTTGATAATTGTGTCATTTTTTTTTTCATGACAGACAATATAGCAAAAGTAGAAGTAGGGATGCTTCACTAGGGAAGCCAGTGGCTCTAACACCACAAATACACCTGAAAAGGCAGGAATATGAATCACAAGTCTGGAAGGAAATGGGCTGAGAAGCTGATACAGACAGGGGCAGACGGGAGTACAAGGCCCATGTCTCAGACATCTTTAAAGCCACAGAAAAGCAGCGATAACACTCACCAGTTCAGATGGTTAGTGTTTATATTACAGTAACCTCGCCTTGTCAGTTAGAAGGAAAATGCCCAGGAAGGTTGGACCTTGTTAGTCTAGGGAGCAGGGCAGTGGGCACCAGGCGGGGCAGGGCCCAGCTGGAAAGGCAGCCCTCACAGTGGCCACCTGGTGTCCTTTTGCTCATAGGGCCATTTTCCATTCAAATGGGAAGGCAGCCCTGCTTTAATGTGGACAAACAAGTTGGAGGCAGAGGGGTGACATTCTACAAGTTAAGGCTGCGTGAGCAATGCCTGCTAAGACCTGCAGGTTTAAGTACCCCATGTGAGAGCAGGAATGCTGGCAGGCTGTGTCACAGACCCAGTGTAGCACGTCTCCTCCTTCATCCTCTCCCCAGACAGTATCAACTCAGAAACACTGCTTGAACTCCAAAGATACATTACTAAGAAGGGAGATACATGCTTGAGATGCATCCAGGGATATTTTAATAACAAAATTGTGATTCCAGAAGGTATGCTGGGGAGAGGAACAGTCGCCCTTGGTGAGTATCCATCACTCCCCTTATAGCCACCTTTGCCCCCCTCTTCATTTATAGTATATGACCTTTCTAGGACTGCAGTCATGGTTTGCAGGGCATGGTACTTTGAAATCCCGCAGACTGGGCTTTGCATAACAAGAAGTGAACACACACAACAGTTGACCTTGGAAATTCTAAGTAGGTGATAAATAAGATGCTCCGACAGAGCAATAACTTTACTCACAATGACTTATCAGAAAGTAAAGGTCTTACCTGAGTTTAGCTGGAGCAATGTTTTCCTTCCTCGGAGGTCACTTCTCTGGCAATCTCAACATTCTGGAGAGTGGTCTAAATGCAGACAGCAAAAATAAAGTCCTATGAGCACTCAGAAGAGAGAGAATGAAAACTATACGCAGAAACTGACTTTATCCACCAGGAATACATGCATCCCATTCACACTTATATCACATACAACTTTACCACAGCTTCTTGTCAGTTTCTGGGAGTAAACCAAAGCCTTGTGAATTGTCAAGAGGAGAAATAAGAATACAACAAAGGAGGCAAATGCATGCAATGGGAAAAGACAGTCTATTCAATGAATGGTGTAGGAAAAACCAGATAGCTGTTAACACATGCAAAATAACCAAACTGGATTACTTTCCCACACCACATACACAGACAAATTCAAGGTTGATTAAAGACTTAAAGCTAAGATCTGAAACCCAAAAACTTCTAGAAGAAAACATGAGGAACATGTTAGTATTCTCTCCAACATAAATCTTCACAATATTTTTTTGGATACATGTCCTCAGGCAATGGAAACAAAAAGTAAAGAAAAATAAAGCAAAGAAAATGGACCACCTCATCAGACTAAAATGTTCTTGCACAATGAAATAAGCCATCAACAAAAGAATAAGGCTGCCTACTGAATAGAAGAAGATGCTTACAAATGATATATTCAATAACGAGTTTATATGAACTGTAGCCTGCCAGGCTCCGCTGTCCATGGGGTCGCAAGAGTCAGACATGATTTAGCAACTAAACCACCAACATATCCAAAATACACAAAGAACTCATACTCATAATATGGGTAAAAAGTAACCAGTTTAAACAACTGGCAAAAAATCTGACTAGATATTTTTTCAAAGATATAGATGGTCAACAGGCATATGAAAAGATGCTCCATATCACTAATCGCCATGGTATGCAGATCAAAATCTCAGCAAGACACGACTTCATACTTGTCAGAATGACTTTATCAAAAAGAAAACAAATAACAAGTGCTGGTAAGGATGTGGAGAAAAAGCTATTGATTGGAATGTAAACTGGTGCAACTTCTTTAGAAAACAGTATGAAGCATCCTCAAAAAATTAAAAACAGAAGAACCAAAAGATCTAGCAAATTGACTTCTGTTTTTTTTTTTTTCCAAAGAAAACAAAAACACTAGTTAGAAAAGATATATTCACTCCAGGGCTCATTGAAACATTATTTATAATAGCCAAGATATGGAAGTAAGTCAAGTGCCCATCAGTAGATTAATGGATACAGAAGTTGTGGTATAGATATACAATGGAATACAGCTCAGCCATAAAAAAAAGAATTGAATCTTGCCATTTGCAACAACAACATGGATGGACCTAGAGACCTATGATCTATTAGCTTCCTGAAGTAAGTCAGACAGAGAAAGATAAATGTTGTATACCATTTATATGCAGAATCTTAAAAAACCCAAAACAAGCAAATAAACATACAACTGAAAGAGTTGTGGGTACAAAGAACACACAGGTGGTTGCCACAGGGGAGAGGGCTAGGGGGTGAGTGAACTAGGTGAGGGAGGTGAAGGGGCACAAAGTTTAAAACAAATGAGTCATGGGGATGAAATGCACTGTGTGAGGAACACAGCCAATGCACTGTAACAGCTTTCTGTGCTGACAGATGGTAACTAGACTTCTAGTGGTGATCAATTTGTAACATAGAAAAATATTGAATCACTATGTCATGTTCCTGAAACTAATATAATGTTGTTAAGTCAATTAAACATCAATGAAAATAATCCAAAAAAACAGACCAAAAATGAAGCAAAAAGGTAATAAGTATATCCCAAATAGTTAATGTCATAAGATTAATTTCCATAGAGCATATTTTAGGGAAATTGGCTTTAAAAGAATTACAAGAGTATATTGGTAACCTGACCGAAATTTCGTCTGCCAGCAGCTGGCATTTCTATGTAGCTGCCGATATTGCAGCCTTTAGAGTTAGATTCCAAGTTTAAATTACTGATAATATTTGAAAGCATTCCTTGTGAGGAACAGCTTATTGATTTAATGCCAAGAGGTGATTACTATTTTAATGAGACACAGCTATTAACTTAGTTTTGTACTGTGGAGAGGGACTGGCCTCTATAAATCAAGACCTAAGCAACAACTGGATTGCTAATTCGTAAGACCAAAGTCATGTTTCTGCTTGTGCCTCTTAATTTTTAATGATCCCATTTATGCTACCTGTCCTCTCATGAACTCAATTGTAGTTTTGAAAATACTGCAATACTTTAATAAACTGATGGCCAGGTGAGATGTCACGCTTAATAGAGCAGTGATTTTCCAGGGAAGCTCCAGGGAAGACACATCTGATTCACTAGACACATTCTGATTCTGAATCAGGTTCAGATTCCTACAGAGACCTGTGAGCACAGCTCTCTAGTAAACTCCTCAGAGAGAAATGACCCTTGCAAGTCAGGAACCTGGAGTTTTAAGCTCACAAGCTGTGGTGAGCTAATTCTGGGATGACCACCAGTTCATGCTCCAGTGTACACTCTGGGTGAGCTCTTCTCCTGACCGTGGACTCGGGGCGTGGCTGGATATTACCTTAATGACATAATAAATCATGCGATAGCTCACTCTGACACTGACAATGATAGTTCTCACCACAATATAAAACAAAGCCACCAGGTTTTCTGTTATACATGAATATCTTCAGACCTCAACTGAATTTAGAAATATGGATCCGGCTGAATGAAACTCCTGAGCTATCTGAGTTTACTCATCGCTAAGAATCACTGAGTCTTCCTGCAAACTGTCTCATCTCCTTACACTCTAGTGACTCAGTCCTGGCTCTGTGCTTCGCCGTCTTGGCAGGGATATGGGGAATGTGAGCAGTGGGCACATGAAAGATAATTAGCGGTTTCTGCAAATAGCGCCATTGTAAAGTAAATCACCCCTCAATCCTATCAACGGAGAAGATTCTTTCTTTTCTCCCTTGCTGAATCCTCCAAGAGCCGACTATATCATGACGCAGCTAATGAATGTAGGTTTTTACTAATGGACTCTCAAGAACACTGTCTGGAGCCATTTTAGCATCTACTTGGGAATTTTAATGGAGTCAAATGTTGGCACACATGGCACAGGCATTCTGTTTTTCCAGTCAGCAACACGTCATGACAGCCCTTCTGGGAGGGCCACTCAACAATATTTATCAAGGCCTGAATCACTGATATCCTTTAGCCTAAGCAGGATTTAAAGACATAAGTCATATCAATAGATTTCATGCACAGGAATGCCCACAACAGTGTTACATTAAAAAAAAAAAAAAACCAGGTTACTTGTCCAAATATGAATCATTGGTTTAAAATTGCACTATGGACATTCAGGATAACATTGTGCTGCCATTTAAAACTTTCAAGGTTTTTTGATGACATCATTTCCCTGTGCTCTATGTCTGCCGTGGACTGAACTGTGTCCGTGCGAACTTCCAATGCTGAGTCTCTACCCGCAGCGTGACTGTATTTGGAGGCTAGCTACACCCAAACCCTGGTCACTGGACACGGGAAGATGACAAGTGTTCTTGGTGGTGAGCACTGGGTCTGTGGTCACACACACAGCTGACTCGGAGGACCAACAGGACAACTGAACACCTCTCTCTCTGGGCACACGGCTTCCTCTGACTTTCAGAGCTCTCCTGTCAGCCTTCTCTTTCCTCACCAGCGATACTCTTTGGTTTTCCTGCTGGTTCTGACTCATGGCTTCTCCAGTCCACACATTTCGGAAGGCACTGAGCTCCAGACTCCAGAGGGCTTTTTCTCTGTAAAGTCATTTTCAAGGTGATGCTGTCCACCCTCAGAGAGTCAAAGTCCACCCCAGTGCTGACGATGCCTCAGAGCAGGACACAGACCCTTGCCCAGCCTCTTCTGAGGCCCCTTCACACAGCCCCTCACGGTTCACGCCCCATCACTTCATCCAGACCCCTGCAGCTATGACTTCCCACTGAGCCCTTCCTTGCAACCCCTTCAGTGGGAAGCAGCACAGAGCCACTCTATCCGCAACCCTGCTGTCTTTGTTCTCAACACCACTCACTGCCACCCAGGGTACTATCCATTTACACGTTTGCTACTCAGTGACTGCCCGCCCTCACGAGAAGATGAGCCCTTGCTACAGGCTTCGCTTGCTTATCGCTATGTCTGCACACCTGTACTAATGCCCGGGACACAGAAACCACGGCATCAGCATCTGCTGACTGGATGAGGCAGAACCCACTGCAGGCAGGGGAGCGGGGTGACGCTGTGACACCAGCGCTGCAAGGTGGGGGACGCAGAGCCTGTCACTGATGCTAGACTGGAGATGAATGGGCAGAGAGGAAACAGGGCCCTAACCTGTGCTCCCCTCTTGGCTCTGATGTCCATGCGGTCACCCTTGAACTCATCTCCTCAGCGCCAGCCTCACCCTGACGGCCTTCGGCTTCCACACTGCCCAGGAGGACTTTAAATACAGGACTCATGGGCTACCGCCTGCAGGATCCTCATGGTGACTGCTCTGCTAAAGATGAAGTTGTTCTGAAGAGGTCATCTTTCCCAAATATGCTATACAGAGGCTGCTCGGCTTAGATCTCTCTCCTTAACCCCAAGTGCCCTGTGCCCTCTTCTTCCTGGTGAAAACCTACTCTCATTCAACAGATCCTGCAGGCTTGTTGGCTCTAGGGATGCTCCTGACCACTTCCTCATTCATGGACACTGGCTACAGCTCCTTTGGTCTCCCCAAATCTGTCCCCTGTGTGCACTGTAGGGCTACTGGGGCTTCCCCAATGTCTCAGCTCATAAAGAGCCTGCCTGCCAATGCAGGAGACTCAAGACACGTGGGTTCAACCCCTGGGTTGGGAAGATACCCTAGAGGAGGAAATGGCAACCCACTCCAGTATTCTTGCCTGGAGAATTCCGTGGACAGAGAAGCCTGGTGGCTACAGAGAGTTGGGTCACAAAGAGTCAGACTCAACTGAGCATGCACATGCACACATAGGGTTATTGGTTTACAGGTATGTTCAACATAAGCGACTTGAGCACAGGGAGAAATTCCATTCATCTCTGGGCTCCTCTCAGCTAGACCTAGAGTAATATTCAACAAATGTCAAATCAATGCTCCAGTAAGCAAATGGAAATGTGGGGCAGCAAGGGAAGCGGGAAAGAAGATAAGGAAATGGACAGGAGGAATGGAGACAAGGAGAAATTGTGTAAAGTTTATGAAGTCATCCTCACAAAAAAGGTAGATGACAAAGGAGATAAAATAACTCCAGAGTCCTAACCTTGGAAGAGCATGAGAAAAAGGAGGACTTCATAAATAAATAAATAAACAGAAAAACTTAAGAAAGATTGATCAAAGTGGTGGTATTTGTGGTTCAAGAGATTACATTATATCAAATGATCTAAAGAGAGAAACTATTCCTATAATTGAAATATCTGGAATATTATTTACTGTATTTCACAATGAAAGATGATTACTGATTTGAGATGGCTCTGATTTTAATTTCAGCATTACATAGGAATATAGAATGTTAGGTCCATGAATCAAGGTAAATTGGAAGTGATCACACAGGAGATGGCAAGAGTGAACATCAACATTTTAGGAATCAGTGAATTAAAATGGACTGGAATGGGTGAATTTAATTGAGATGACCATTATATCTACTACTGTGAGCAAGATCCCTTAGAAGAAATAGAGTATCCCTCGATCAACGAGAGGCCAGAATGCAGTACTTTGGTGCAAGCTCAAAAACGACACGATGATCTCTGTTTATTTCCAAGGCAAACAATTCAATATCACAGTAATCTAAGTCCATGCCTCTACCACTAATGCCTTAGAAGCTGAGGCTGAATGGTTCTAGAACACCTACAAGACCTAGAACTAACACCCAAAATAGACATCCTTTTCATCATAGGGGACTGGAATGTAAAAGTAGGAAGTCAAGAGATACCTAGAGTAACAGGCAAATTTGGCCTTGGATGAAAAAATGAAGCAGGGCAAAGGCTAACAGAGTTTTGCCAAGAGAACTCACTGCTCACAGTAAACACCCTCTTCCAACAACACAAGAGACAACTCTACACATGGACATCATCAGATGGTCAATACAGAAATCAGATTGATTATATTCTTTGCAGCCAAAGATGGAGAAGCACTATACAGTCAGCAAAAACAAGATTAGGAGCTGACTATGTCTCAGATGATGAACTCCTTATTGCTAAATTCAGACTTAAATTGAAGAAAGTAGGGAAAATCACTAGACCATTCAGATATGCCCTAAATCAAATCCTGCATGATTATACAGTGGAAGTGACAAATAGATTCAAGGGATAAGATCTGATAGACAAAGTGCCTGAAGACCTATGGACAGAGGTTTGTAACATTGTACAGGATGCAGGGATCAAGACCATCCCCAAGAAAAAGAAATGCGAAAAGGCAAATGGTTGTCTGAGGAGGCCTTACAAATAGCTGTGAACAGAAGAGAAGCTAAAGGCAAAGGAGAAAAGAAAAGATATATCCATATGAATGTAGAGTGCTGAAGAATAGCAAGGAGAGATGAGAAAGCCTTCCTAAGTGATCAATGCAAAGAAATAGAGGAAAACAATAGAAAAGGAAAAACTGGAGAGCCCTTCAAGTAAATTAGAGATGCCAAGGGAATATTTCATGCAAAGATTGGCATAATAAAGGACAGAAATGGTATGAACCTAACAGAAGCAGAAGATATTAAGAAGAGTGGGAAAGAATACACAAAAGAAATATAAAAAAATTACCTTAATGACCCAGATAACCCAGATGGTCTGATCACTCACCTAGAGCCAGACATCCTGGAATGGGAAGTTAAGAGGGCCTTAGGAAGCATTACTATGAACAGAGCTAGTGGAAGTGATGGAATTCCAGCTGTGCTCTGTCAAGTCCTAAAAGATGATGCTGTGAAAGTACTGCACTCAATATGCCAGCAAATTTGGAAACCTCAGCAGTGGCCACAGGACTGGAAAAGATCAGTTTTCATTCCAATCCCAAAGAAAGGCAATGTCAAAGAATATTCAAACTATTACATAATTGCAATTATTTCACACCTTAACAAAGTCATGCTCAAAATTCTCCAAGTGAGGCTTCACCAGTACGTGAATCAAGAACTTCCAGATGTTCAAGCTGAATTTAGAAAAGGCAGAGGAACAAGAAATCAAATTGCCAGCATTCATTAGATCACAGAGAAAGAATTCCAGAAAAGCATCTACTTCTGCTTTATTGACTATGCCAAAGCCTTTGACTATGTAGATCACAACCAACTGTGGGAAATTTTTAAAGAGATGGGACACCAGATCACCTTACTTGCCTCCTGAGAAATCCGTATGCAATCAAGAAGCAACAGTTAAAACCATACATGAAACAATAGACTGGTTCCAAATCTGGAAAGGAAAACTTCAAGGCTGTATACTGTCACCCTGTTTATTTAACTTAATGCAGAGTACATCATGCGAAATGCCAGAGTGGATGAAGCACAAGCTGGGATCAAGATTGCTGGAAGAAATATTAATAATCTCAGATATGCAGATGATACCACCCTTATGGCAAAAAGTGAGGAGGAATTGAAGAGCCTCTTAATGAAAGTGAAAGAGGAGAGTGAAAAAGTTGGCTTAAAACTCAACATTCAAAAGACTAAGATCATGGCATCCAGTCCCATCACTCCATGACAAATAGATGGGGAAACAATGGGAACAGTGACAGATTTTATTTTCTTGGACTCCAGAATCACTACAGATGGTGACTGCAGCCATGAAATTAAAAGATGCTTGATCCTTGGAAGAAAAGCTATGACCAACTTAGACAGCATATTAAAATCAGAGACATGACCTTGCCGACAAAGGTCCATCTAGTCAAAGCTATGGTCTTTCCAGTAGTCACGTATGGATGAGATATTTGGACCATAAAGAAAGCTGAGTGCTGAATAATTGATGTTTTTGAGCTATGGTGTTGGAAATGACTTTTGAGAGTCCCTTGGACTGCAAGGAGATCAAACCAGTGAATCCTAAAGGAAATCAGTCCTGAATATTCATTGGAAGGACAGATGCTAAAGCTGAAACTCTGATACTTTGGCCACCTGATGTGAAGAACTGATTCATTTGAAAAAACCCTGATGCTAGGAAAGATTGAAGGCAGGAGTTGAAGGGGACAACAGAGGATGAGATGGTTGTATGGCATCACTGACTCAATGGACATGGGTTTGAGTAAGCTCCAGGTGTTGATGATGGACAGGGAGGCCTGGCATACTGCAGTCCATGTGATGACAAACAGTCAGACGTGACTGAGCAACTGAATCAAACTGAACTGATTTTAATGGAATGTAAAGGATCTCTTCTCCTAGTATTCCATATATTGTTTTATATATATTTTTTGTCTAAATGAGAACACTGTAAGAGAGTCAAAGAAAATTCTGAAAGACTACATAAAATTTAACTAATGAGAAAACACCATAAACCCAGAAACAAACATATGAAAAGCAGTAGTTCCTATTTTTCCATTGATTTAATATCTGCTTCATATAATGGCAACTGTGAACAACTTTCTCCATTGGTAAACACATGAACAGGACTAATATATAAATTCAAATAATGACAAGTGCCTACAAAAATGAAAATAAACATCAAGGAAGATTACATTTCTTCAGCTGCACTCTTTTATATGATATTTAAATTTTTGATTTGTCTATTTATTTGTTACCACATGATGGAGTGCTATTTAAGAACTGCTGGGATTTTAATATAAAATAAAATTCCTTTATTAATGCATGTAAGATAAAATAAAACCAGACTTCTCTCAAAAAACTGTGAGGACAGAGTCTTGGTAAGGGATGTGAGTAACCGTAACTATATTGCCCCTTGGAGACTGCTTCCTGTTGACTGCGGCCACGCTTTGCAGGAAACTGGCTTTTCCATTCCCACAGCAGAGTACAACTGAGTGTCAGGGAAATATTCATTTCCAGGCCAATCACTGACTGACACAATTGGACCTGTGGAGTTGTTTCTCACTGAGATCACAGAAAACAACCAGTTTGAGATCAGATCTGTGCTGTGGCTTCTGCTTCTTTGATCTTTTTTTCATTGTAAAGAACATGAAAGAGGCCTGAAATTACTCTGACAACCCCTGAAAGGATATCATCAAAGCTGTATTCTTTTTATAAGGATTTTGGATAATTCCAGTCTCCCATCCAAAGTGAGTCCCTCCATCTACACTCTCTCAGTTCTTCCAAAATCCTCGTGCTCTGAGTTATTCATGATCCCCTCCCTTTCTGCTATCTTCATTTAACCTTCCAATTGTTTTTTCTCCTAAGTATACATACCTCAGTGTACTGTCTCTCATTTTTTTTTATTTTATTTATTTATTTATTTTTATTGTTTTTGCCATACATTGTCATGATATCACCATGGGTTTACATATGCTTCCCCTCCGGAACCCCCCTCCCTCCTCCCTCCCCCCCGGGAAATCTCGCTGCACCAGCCCTGAGCATCAATCCTCAGCTGGCGATCGATTAGACATATGATAATTAACGTGCTTCAATGCCCTTCTCCCATATCATCCCACCCTTATAAAAGGGAATGCACTCCACCCACTCAGGCCACTTCCCACCACAAGTCCACCTGAACTGTTCTCTACACTTGCTGATTACACTCCCCCCAGATTCCATGGAAACATCTTTCTTATAGATCACAAAGAGGCTGTTTACCGGACCCAAGGGACGCACATATGTCCTTCTCCTGCCCAATCTCCCTGTTCACATCATGACCCACCACCTCCCTGGTCCACGTTGCCATCCTTGCTCCCTCTCTCCCATCCTACATACTGAGCCCCATTAGGAAGCTCCTATTCTTGTACCCTTCCCATGTTGCTGGTAACTTTTAGGGTTTGTTCTCCCTCTTCTCTTATTAGCTCTGCTCATCTGATTAACCTTAGTGCTCTATTGACTTCCATCGGCTCAGCCATAACCTGTGTTCTAATAACTGCCATAAAGGCATCACATGTTCTCAGAAATTCAATGATCTCATCTTCTAGGAAAGATGTGTTGATATTTACCTTCCACCAATAGCCAAAGATGGAGAAACTCTATACAGTCAGCAAAAAAAAAAAAAAAAAAAGACCAGGAGCTGACTGTAGCTCAGATCATGAACTCCTTATTGCCAAATTCAGACTTAAATTGAACAAAGTGGGGAAAACCACTAGACCATTCAGTATGCTGTAAATCAAATCCCGTATATGACTATACAGTGGAAGTGAGAAATAGATTTCAGGGTCTAGATCTGATAGAGTGCCTGATGAACTATGGATGGAGGTTCGTGACATTGTACAGGAGACAGGAATCAAGACCACCCCCAAGAAAAAGAAATGCAAAAAAAACAAAATGGCTGTCTGAGGAGGCCTTACAAATAGCTGTGAAAAGAAGAGAAGCAAAAAGCAAAGGAGAAAAGGAAAGATATACCCACTTGAATGCAGAGATCCAAAGGATAGCAAGGAGAAATAAGAAAGACTTCCTCAGCAATCAATGTAAAGAAATAGAGGAAAACAATAGAATGGGAAAGATTAGAGATCTCTTCAAGAAAATTAGAGACACCAAGGGAACATTTCATGCAAAGATGGGCTCAATAAAGGAAAGGATGGTAGGGACCTAACAGAAGAAGAAGATATTAAGAAGAGGTGGCAAGAATACACAGAAGAACTATAAAAATGTTACTTTAATGACCCAGATAACCACGATGGTGTGATCACTCACCTAGAGCCAGACATCGTGGAATGTGAAGTCAAATGGGCCTTAGGAAGCATCACTATGAACAAAGCAAGTGGAGGTGATGGAATTCCAGTTGAGATATTTCAAATCCTAAAAGATGATGCTGTGAAAGTACTGCACTCAATATGCCAGCAAATTTGGAAAACTCAGCAGTGGCAACAGGACTGAAAAAGGTCAGTTTTCATTCCAACCTGAAAGAAAGGCAACGCCAAAGAATACTCAAACTACTGCACAATTGCACTCATCTCACATGCTAGCAAAGTGATGCTCGAAATTTTCCAAGCCAGACTTCAGCAATACGTAAACCATGAACTTCCATATGTTCAAGCTGGTTTTAGAAAAGGCAGAGGAACCAGAGATCAAATGGCCAACAACCGCTGGATCATCGAAAAAGCAAGAGAGTTCCAGAAAAACATCTATTTCTGCTTTATTGATTATTTCAAAGCCTTTTACTTGTGTAGACCACAATAAACTGTGGAAAATTCTTCAAGAAATGGGAATACCAGACCACCTGACCTTTCTCTTGAGAAACCTGTATGCAGGTCAGAAAGCAACAGTTAGAACCGGACATGGAGCAACAGACTGGTTCCAAATAGGAAAAGGAGTATGTCAAGGCTGTATATTGTCACCCATCCTGCTTATTTAACTTATATGCAGAGTACATCATGAGAAATGCTGGGTTGGATGAAGCACAGGCTGGAATCAAGATTGCCAGGAGAAATATCAATAACCTCAGATATGCAGATGACACTACCCTTATGGCGATGGTGAACTTCTCTTAAGAAAAACTAAAGTATAGTGATGCATATATATGTAATTTGGAAAGATGGTAATGATAACCCTGTATGCAAGACAGCAAAGGAGACGCGGATGTATAGAACAGTCTTTTGGACTCTATGGGAGAGGGCAAGAGTGGGATGATATGGGAGAACGGCACTGAAACATGTAAATTATCATATGTGAAATCAATTGCCAGCCCAGGTTTGATGCTTGATACAGGGTGTTCAGGGCTGGTGCACCAGGATGACCCAGAGGGATGGAATTGGGAGGGAGGTGGGAGGGGGGTTCTGGAAGGGGAACACATGTATACCCATGATGGATTCATGTCAATGTATGGCAAAACCAACACAATAATGTAAAGAAAATAAATAAAATAACCAAAAATAAAAATAAACAGAAAAAAAACCCATAATGATTTAAAAATCAAAAAAAAAAAAAGAGAGAGAGAGAGAGAAGAACTAAAGAGCCTCTTGATGAAAGTGAAGGAGGACAGTAAAATAGTTGGATTAGAGCTCAACATTCAGAAAACTAAGATCATGGCATCCGATCCTATCACTTCATGGCAAATAGATGGGGAAACAGTGGCTGACTTTATTTTTCTGGGCTCCAAAATCACTGCAGATGGTGATTGCAGCCACGAAATTAAAAGACACTTACTCCTTGGAAAGAAAGTTATGACCAACCTAGACAGCATATTGAAAAGCAGAGACATTACTTTGCCAACAAAGGTCCGTCTATTCAAGGCTGTTGTTTTTCCAGTGTCATGTATGGATGTGAGAGTTGGACTATAAAGAAAGCTGAGTGCCAAAAAATTGATGCTTTTGAACTGTGGTGTTGGAGAAGACTCTTGAAAGTCCCTTGGACTGCAAGGAGATCACACCAGTCCATCCTAAAGGAGATCAGTCCTGGGTGTTCATTGGAAGGACTGATGTTGAAGCTGAAACTCCAATACTTTGGTCACCTGATGCGAAGAGCTGACTCATTGGAAAAGACCCTGATGCTGGGAAGGATTGAGGGCAGGAGGAGAAGGGGACAAAAGAGCATGAGACGGTTGGATGGTATCACTGTCTTGATGAGCATGGGTTTGGGTGGACTCTGGGAGTTTGGTGATGGACAGGGAGGCCTGGTGTGCTGCGGTTCATGGAATCAGAAATAGTCAGACATGACTGGGCAACTGAACTGAACTGAATAGCACAGGTTGAGTTTCATGCATTTTATACAACTGACTAAACCTTGATAAAACACCCATTTTCTTTATATTGACCTTCAGTGATTACTACTCAACAATAGACTACTTGAGCATCATGTCCTCATAGATGATCTTCCTTAGCATCCAAGTGTGGAACGGTTGTTCCTTTTCTTGGTTCTCATAACTTCCTGATGAGGAAGGATGGACTCTAATACCCAGCACCTCAGAGGAAGCTTGGCCCTCTTGAAATCTTGGCCTTCTAGCCTCCAAAATTTTCAGAGAAGAAATCTGTGTTGTTCTAAACCACCCAATTTGTGATACTTTGTTATCATAATCCCAGGAAATGAACACAGAGGTTGGTATTAGAGAGTATGGTGCTGCTTTAACAAATATCTAAAATGTGCAAATGCTTTGGAATTAGGTAGTAAGTAGAGGGTGGAAGCCTTTTCTTAATAGAAAAAGCCAGAATTATTTAAGAGCTGTTGTTACATGTACAGACATTCAAGGTGCTTCTGTTGAGACTTAAGAAGGAAATGATGGCCGTATTAGTTAGTGGACAGTTGAGGAAAGACCATCCTGGTAGTCAAGAGTCGGGGAACATGCCTGGCTAACACCCTAGGGTTGGATGGTAGCAATGAACTTCATCGTTAGCTGAGATCTGCAAGCAGAGCATGGAAGGTGCAGCCTGCTTTCTCCTAGTTGTTCACAGTAAAATGTGAGAGAAAAGAGAAACCGAGGGAGTGATTGTAAAGTAAAAAGGAGCTTGCTTGTGATAATTTGGAAAGGCCACATCCTGAGTCAGGCCAGTATGTAGCTGGACGACTGCAGACAGAGGTCAGGTGTGTGTCTCATGGGCACGGTCATGCGACTCCACAAAAACCAGAGTGGAGATGCCTATTCAGGAATGACCTAGGGAGGATTCTTTCTTCTGATGACTCTGACCCCATAAATTGTACCAACAGTCAACAAAGTTTTTGAGAATTTTATACTTATAGAAACACCACCAGTATGGCCAAAAGAGAGAGAAATGAGACAGGATGAAGGAAGAGCAACTCCAAGGGCAGAGCCAGGGATTCCAGGGCCTGACAGACAAGACCTCGGCTGAGAGGGCAAAGCTACTGCCCTAGAAGGCCCAGATGATGGAGCATCAAGGCTCAGAGAACAACATCCTAAAGCCTGATGGAATTTGCCCTGCTGAGTTCTGGCCTCCCTGCAGTCCAGGTCTCCCTCTTTGCCCCCAGTTTCTCCCCTGGAGATGGGAATATCTGCTCTAGGGCCATCTTCCATTGGATCTTGGAATGGTAGCCCTCTACCATGTGGAGTCTTGGGATTAAACTTAAACTTTATTTCAAAAACATTTAGGCACTTACTGACCCCTCTCATAGTCCATATCCTAAGCCTCTTATTGTCTCATGTTAATACCCATCCTTTTCTCTTCCAACAATATTCAGGATTTTGAAAGCATGTACTTGTCTAATTTTTCACTGTTAGTTATTTACTACTGCCCTATTTAATCAACTTGAATCACAAGCTGGAGTCAAGATTGTCAGGAGAAATATCAACAACCTAGGATATGCAGATAATGTCACTCTCACAGCAGAAAGCAAAGAAGAACTAAAGAGCTTCTTAATGAAGTGAAAGAGGAGAGTGAAAAGGCTGACTTAAAACTCAACATTCAGAAAACTAAGATCATGGCATCTGGTCCCATCACTTCATGGCAAATAGATGGAGAAACAATGGAAACAGTGACAGACTTTATTTTCTTGAGCTCCCAAATCACTGAGGACGGTGACTGCAGCCATGAAATTGAAAGATGCTTGCTCCTTGGAAGGAAACCTATGACAAACCTAGACAGTGTATTAAAAACCAGAGACATCACTTTACCAAAAATGTCTGTATAGTCAAAGCTATGGTTTTTCCAGTAGTCATGTACAGATGTGACAGTTGGACCATAAAGGACAGCCTCACCCCCGGGGGTATCATTCTGTCACACCAGACTGGAGCCCTACATTGTGAGTGTATAGCTGTTATCCACAGCACCAAGCTCAGTACTTAGTACATAGAGTGAACTCAGTACTAGAGCATTAAATACAACAGAGTTCAGAAGTTGTCTTAGTAAATAAAAAACCTTTAGAGTTTATGTGCTTTTCACTGAAAATCACATGTTCTAACACTACATATTTAAACTTCCTAGACACTAATTAAATATTTGAGTGATTAGTATATGACGCACATTCATAATAAGGGTGGGGGGAAGCCCTGATGCTTATTGAAGCAAACAAAAAATAAAAGATAATGATACTGAACCACATTAACCTTCTCCTTTAGTTTAGTTAATGATTTTTTTAAAAAACAATTGAGCCACTTGGAGATGGTTTTTAGAGTGGAAAAAACAAAAGATGGAGCTACCTATACTTAGAATTTCACAGTAATTGCTTCAAAGGAAGGTTAGATTCTTAATCAAGATTGAATTTCACAGTTAGAGGAGGAAATTGATTCCTGAGTCCCTGACATTAAAAAAGCATGTTCTCAGAAGTCCACCTCCCAGGCAAATGAGACCCCACAGGTTACTTCTCACTCACACGATCTCCATTAAGAGCTCTACCCTTTTCAGAAATAAGCAGTTAGACTCATTCAGGGACAGCAGCCATCTGAGCACTTTCAGGTGTGGCCATAGACAGATCTGAAGGTGAGTAATTATTTTATAGTGTCACTTATGAGATTAAATGCCATGAAAATAGGATACCATGTGTTCAATGCAAGTGACTACCTACCAGCAAGAAGAACTTGCAATCCAGTTACAAACCCTTTGATGAAGAAAACACTTGGAAAATCATATGAAGTATTGAATCCCACCTTTAAAAGTAAATCCATCACTCATTATCAGAGAAATGCAAATCAAAACCACAGTGAGGTACCACTTTACACCAGTCAGAATGGCCGCCATCCAAAAGTCTACAAGCAATAAATGCTGGAGAGGATGTGGAGAAAAGGGAACCCTCTTACACTGTTGGTGGGAATGCAAGCTAGTACAGCCACTATGGAAAACAGTGTGGAGATTCCTTAAAAAACTGCAAATAGACCTGCCATATGACCCAGCAATCCCACTGCTGGGCATACACATCGAGGAAACAAGAATTGAAAGAGACACGTGTACCCCAATGTTCATCGCCGCATTGTTTACAATAGCCAGGACATGGAAGCAACCTAGATGCCCATCAACTGATGAATGGATAAGAAAGCTGTGGTACATATACACAATGGAATATTACTCAGAATTAAAAAAAAAAATTCATTTGAATCAGTTCTACTCAGGTGGATGGAACTGGAGCCTATTATCCAGAGTGAAGGAAGCCAGAAGGAAAAGCAACAATATAGTATACTAACGCACATATATGGAATTTAGAAAGATGGTAAGGAGAACCCTGCATGCGAGACAGCAAAAGGAACGCAGATGTATAGAACAGACTCGTGGACTCTGTGGAAGAGGGCAAGGGTGGGAGGATATGGGAGAATGGCATTGAAACATGTTAATTATCATACGTGAAATCAATAGCCAGCCCAGGGTTGATGCTCGGGGCTGGTGCACTGAGATGACCCAGGGGGAGGGAATAGGGAGGGAGGAGGGAGGGGGGTTCTGGAGGGGGAGCATATGTAAACCCATGGTGGTTTCATGTCAATGTATGGCAAAACCAACACAATAAAGTAAAGAAAATTAAAAAAAAAAAAAAAGTAAATCCCATTCTCCTACCTTCTTCAGCCCAGCAGTATGATTTCAGCAATAGGCAGGTGGGATTTATCTTATTTTCACAGTATTCAGGAAGGCAGCTTCTTTAGGAATTTGGCAACAATTTTCTTTGTCACTGTGTTAGCACAGACGCAAGGAGGGGAAGCCCCAGAGGCAATTTGGCATGCAAATGGGATGATTTTCTGCCTTATTTACCAATCATGTGAAGCTATATCAATAATTTACCGGTAGATGGTTAAAAATAAAACTTCCTTGTCTGTTCCACTCGTGTGGGCCATAGTGCTCTTCTGTGTCTTATTTTTAGATGTCAGTTTAGCTAATGCATAGTTTTCATTTTTTAATGATTTTTGTCCTGTAGAAGCATCAAATACTATTTCACGCAGTGGATAAATATTTAAACACTTCACTGTTAAATCCATCCTTTAGCAGAAATGCTGTCTACGAACTAAGGAGCTATTAGGGCCGCCGTGACATAGCACTGCAGACTGGATGGCTTCAACAACAGAAGTTCGCTCTCTCATGATTTTGGAGGTTAGATCTCTGGGATCAATCTGACCACAGGGTTGGTTTCTTCTTAAGTCTCTCTCCTTGGCTTGTAGGTGGCCGTCCTCTCCTGCATTTTAACAGGGTCTTGCCTCTCTCTGGCTGTGTCCTGACCTCCTCTTTTTATGAGGACAACAGTCCTATTAGTTTAGAGTCGACCCTATAACATCACTGCAATTTACTTACCTCTTTAGAAACTCTAACTTCAAATACATTCACATTCTGACCTACTAGGGTTAGAAACTTCAACATATGAATTGGCAGAGAGTGCAATTCACTCCTAAACTGATTGTTTTTTCTAAGAAAAAATAAACAAACTAGAAGAGTGTCTTCCTTTGGTTCCCTTGGTGTCACTGATTCCTATGAAAACAAACTATTGCTTTGCTTAGATCTAAGAGGTAAATGTTATTTTGAAAGAAAGTTTTATATAAGAATATGAGAAGTAATCAAGAATCCCCCACTTTCTGAAAGTCTGCTTTATGCCACATTGCTTTTAGAAAAGACGTACATCACTATCTGGTTTCACTAACTGAAGGAAATCCAAAGTGAAGTTTCACTTTTACGAAAAAATGGTGACAAGTAAAAACAGCATCCAGCATTTGCTTTGCAGGGCACACCCTGAGTAGTGAGGCTGCTCTGCCAAGCGTCCTCCTGCCCAGGAAGCACTCTCAGCATCCCAGCATTCAGCCTCCACAGCCTGGAACTGTCTATGCACACCTGGGCCCCATCTCCATCCACTTTGTGCATCCCAGGGCAGGACTGGTTCTAAGGTAAGTGCTCCTCACCTTAGCCATCTCAGCTCAGGGTTCCTCCTTGGGATAGTGAAGAATCTGTCACAGGACACCTCGGCAAGCTGATATTTCACCACTTGGAATGGATATGGGAGAAGATTGCACTGTTGCTTTCTTAATATCAAGATATTCCTAAACACCTAATCTCTTTATGTTTTTGGAGGTCAGGAGTCAGCTATAATGAGGCTTTAGCTGAATCTCACAGCCTCAGATTCTTGCTGTTTACAAATGTTCATCTGTTCATTGTGGGGATTCACATAAGATCTGTTCAGTATCCTTGTCTCTCCCTTTAGGGACACTGAAACCAGCCAACACATTCGTTTTTCCTGAATTTGTCATTTTTTTGGACAACTTAAGTATCTTTACTTTCGAACATGCACGCAACTGTGTCGGGCTCTGAGCAGTACTGTCATTGCCGTCAGCTGATTGTCTATTTTTTTGTAAGCCTCCTCAATGTCTAGATGAAAATGGGCACATTAGGTTTTCAATGAGCTTCGTGATGCCTTGGAAGCACGCAGCCTGCTTGGCAAGTGAATCTGTGATTGCACACCCCAGTGGTCTCATTCTCACAATTCTGAAGACATCATTTGGCCACATGCTTCTGCAGAGTCTTTAATCCTTCCCACAAGCTGGAAGTTATGAGCTGCTAGAATCCCTGGAGCGCTCATGCTCAACACATAATAGATACTCAATAAATAAGTGCTAGACAAATGCACTGCTGTTCCCACTTTATAAGCAGAGGAATTAGTCTCCTCTCTTCCTGCGGGAGAACAAGGGGTTCAGCTTCCTCCAAGGAGATGCATCAGGCACGTCTCTGGAACCCCTCCATCTCCCTCACTGTTCTTCGCTGATCACAGTGCTTCCTCAAGCAGGACCGGCTCCCCTAGCCCCCCACCGTGTGCCCTGCCCCAGCCTGGCAACCTCCTCCCCAGCCTCCCCTTCTAGCCCCACTCTTCCTTCTACTTCTTGGCTTTGTGGCCAGAATGATCTTCCTAAAATGTAAACCTAAATGTCATTTATATGTAAAATCTAAGAAAATGATACAATTGGAGAAGGCAACCTACTCCAGTATTCTTGTCTGGGATTCACACACATACACACACACACACACACACACACACACACACACACACACACACACACACATATAAAATAGGTAGTCAACAAGGACTTAATGTAGAGCAAGGGAACTCTACTGAATATCATGTATATTCAGTGTCTTTTCCTATAGTGGAAAAGAATTGGACAAATTACATAAGTATAACTGAATCAGTTTGCTGTACACCTGAAACAAACAATATTGTAAATCAGCTGTACTTCAATCAAAAATAAAAATAAAACATAAATGGCATTCCCTATTCAAATGTCTTTAAGCTCTGCAGCTTTCCTTTAGGATGATGTCCAAACAGCTGTCTATAAGTCCTGGATGCTGCCTCCTGGCAATGACCAGGCTGCCTCCACTCTCTCCCCTCCTGATGGCAGACCCATTGTAACTCCAGAGGGCAACTGCTCCCTCCTCTCTGCCCTCCATCCCCATGCCCTCTCCACCACATGGGCACCCTGGACCTGCTGCCCACAATAGCCAGAGACATCTGCCCATGTCCCTCTTTGCTTTGCAAAATCAGTGGACATTCATGAGAAGGGGGCACATGACTGGGCACAGGCATAGGGCCTGAATTGTTGTGGATATTTCTTATTATTTATCCAAAGAAAGTATGGATTAAAAAGTTTGAAAAACACCTGATGCACAGCCTAGAAGGTGTGTGTCTATGCGGAGGCAATCTCAGGCCCTGACAGTGGGCACCTCGATGAGCATGGAGGCACGACGCCAGGTCAGGTCTGCCTGCCATCCCCTCCTTGAGGGCTAACCCGCCCAATGGTTCAGTGGTGAAGAATCCACCTTGCCAATGAAGAAGACACAGGAGACCAGGGTTTGATCCCTGGGCTGGGAAGGTTCCCTGGATGAGGAAATGGCAACCCACTTCAGTATTCTTTCCTGGAAAATCCCATGGACAGAGGAGCCTGGCAGGTCTGTAGGGTCACAAAAAGTCAGACACTACTGAGGGACTGAGCACACACTCAAGCACATCCACTATTCTTATTAGCTTTCCCATTCAGAAACCCCAACTTAAGATTTAGAGTTAAGGCAAATATGCCTGCCCTCCTGACTTTGTTCTCTCTTCCCATTTGGAACAGTTACAATCTCTTGGTTCAAATGCTGGGAAAATTCAACATCTGATTATTCTAAAATACTCTGTACAATACAACTAAAGAAAGTCAATATTACTTATTTGACTGAATCACATTACTTCTCACACCTATCTGAGTATTCATTACCCTCCAAAGCACTTAAACCCTGTTAGCAGCAGATTCCTTTTAAATTATACTCCTATATATATACAAAATGTTGTATATTTTGATAAGCTGGTGAGCTTAACTTCTCTAGAACTTCCCTAGGTGTGTGTGCAATGTGCGTAGAATGAGGAATGTGGTAACTTCAAGGGGCCTTAGAGACAATCCAGCTACAGGTTTTATTTTACACCTATGAAAGCTGAGACTCAAAGGTGGAGATCCACTTAAGTTCACAAACATAATAAATGACACAGTCAAATCCAAAGGTAAAACTGGTCACTCACCCAGTAACATGAATTCTGACTATTTGAAGATGCAGTTACTTTATTCTGAGGCACTTATGTATGGAAATTACAGCATTGAGAAATAATTTTCTATATATGTTGCAAGTAGGTTTTTATTGGCAATAAAACAGCGGACTTTCCAATATTCACAGATTAAGATAAAACTAATACCTAAATAGTTTCCCTTCAGTATCTACTTAGTTTGATTTGTCCACAAAGAGTGGGCAAAAAGAAAATCATACTATAGGAGAAAAACAGAATCAGTGTAGGTCAAATTATCCACAATATGTTCACGAGATATAACAAACTGCCTGGTGAGCATGCCCAGCTGTCTCCTCGAACTGTCTTTATTCCACAGCTACACAGTGTGCTCCCTTAGTACGTTATATGCTGTTTCTTTACTAGATTAGTGCAGGTTAAAAACTTTATACATGCATCCTGACTAAACAAAATAGGAAGGACAAAAATTAAAATAGGATCTGAAAATACTGTTCATTATATTCATAGTGGTGGTGATAGTAATAGTAATAATGGTACTGTATTGGTGGAATGAAGGTGATGATGGTAATAGTACTGTGTTAGTCATTCAGTCGTGTCCTGGTCTTTGAGACACCACGGACTGTAGTCCACCAGGCTCCTCTGTCCACGGGATTAGAATGGGCAAGAATATTGGAGTGAGTTGTTATTCCCTGGATCTATTCTCCAGGGGATCTTCCCAACCCAGGGATTGAACCCAAGTGTCCTGCGTTGCAGGTGGATTCTTTATCACCTGAGCCACCAGGGAAGCTTACTGGTTAATAACAATAGTAGGAGCTATTTCCTGAGTGTTTACTGGGGGTCAAGCATATTCAGAGCCTTTACAAGCACAATTTTTCCTTGTAATAAACCTGGGCCACAGGTGGTATTTCAGTTACTTTTTGATGGGAAAGAAAACAAGCACAGGGCGTTGCCATCAAGGCTGAGCCACGCATCTGCTCACTTGTACCACTGGAATCAGCACCCAGGCCGGGGGCTCCAGACTCCACACTCTGCCCTCAGCCACTCCACCTCTCCAGGGGAGATGTGAACTGTCACACTCAAGACGACTCTGGGTAACCCTTCCTGAAGGCTGAAGTCCCTCATTCTGAGACAGACTCACAAATGAGTGTGGTGCACACCTTATCTGAGCATGCACTCTCCTGGAAGAGCACGTGTGTGTTTGTGGTAAGTCAATCATGAGCTTGCATTATAAAAGGTTAACATTTTTGAACACGTACATATTCTGGCTCCTAAGTTTACTGAATATGAGCATAGAGCAGCGTGTTTAACTTCCCTAGGGCTCAGTTTCTCATCTGAAAGGGGGATATTAACCATATTTGCAGCACAAACTTGTGACTCGAAGTGAATCTACGTAAGAGCTTAGATAATAAACGATAGCCAGCAACTTCAGCGCTAGCATAGCATTAACTGTTTACATATTACCTCATTAATTGTCACGACATCATTTAGGAGAATGAAACAATGTGAAAGGGATTCAATAAGAAACCCAAATCACCCGAGCAGTGACAAGCTGAACCAGAGTTTGAGTCACTCTTTCTTTAACCCTTGAATTCTGTGTTCTGGCCACCACCCGACATTATACTGTGTTGTAGATCCCATCAGCTCACCTGCTCTGGGTCTGGGCACTGGCCTGACTCACATGTCCCCTGTGAGCACAGCAACGCCTCCAAGATACATGCTTATCCCCAAGAGGCCACAGCAACATTGATCTTTCCTTAAACATATCAAATTGCAACTGAAGAAGGGAATAACTCTGCTCCCAGTGGTCACAGTGATAAAATATAAAACTGGGCATGTTCACTGACTCTATTTTCCTACCACATAGAGATAACTCACAAGAGAATAAAAAGGCTAATTGAAGAGAGAGAAAAATCATGAATAATCAAAGAAAAATGATTTCTTGAATTTTTTTTTTTTTTTTTTTTTGGTCTGAGGTGTTTCTGAGGCTCACCTCTTTGGGGGTTTAACTCTCCATTTGTTTTCATGAGCCCATACATCTCGCCATATTTTCCTGAGCAATTTGGAGGTAGAGTTCATCACTCAACCAGAACCCAGGGAATCTCTATTCATACTAGAACACAGAGAAGATAAATTTCTTTACACTGCTTCCAGTTCTTTCAAGAGACCGACTTCTGTTTTCAAAATGAGCTTAGTAAGATATCTATCTCTTTAGAATAATGAAACCTGACATTTTTGTCATTTGAAAAACTAATATTTATGGAATTTAAGAACAAATTTCAATTTTATGAACTATATAAGTGGAAACCAAAAGAAAACAGCTGTTTGTTTTCAAATAATAAGCTCCTGATTTGTCTTTCAGATTTTTCAGGTGTCTCTGGAGGCCTCGTGAATAAGTGAACTGAGCCTGCCTCTGCTTCCTTATGGATCTGGCTCTGAGAGTTACCTTCTCCATGGCCTTGAGCTAGTAGTCCATCCTGCTTGCTTCTCTTCTTTTATATACAAAGTAGAGGTAACAACAGCATTTGCCCCATGTGGAAATAACAAGAATCTAAATTTGCAAAAGCATGCAAAGAAAGCACTGAGACAGCACTTGACAGTTGAAAATTTAATTGACATTATTGTCATTCTCCTAAATATTTATTTGTAATAAAATTTGAGGACACAGCAACTTACTCCAGTATTCTTGCCTGAAAATCCCATGGACACAGGAGACTGGCAGGCTATGGTCCATGGGGTCACAAAGAGCTGGATACAACTGAAATGACTTAGCACGCATGTTATGAAAAATGCAATAAAAACTGAGGAAGTAAAATAAACTGCTGCTTTCAAGGGAAATGGCTTCTCCTCTGGATGGGAGTCCATTGAAAACAGGCCCTCAGGGACTTTAAACCTCAGATGCCAGAACACCAAGAAATCCCAAGATGCCAGCAAATCTAACCTTCCCCAGGCAGGTGTGTGCCTCACCAGTTATTATCAGACTGTTTTAAGCCATACATCTGAAAAGCAGAAAAGCAAGCAGGGGCTCTGGGATAAATGCCACCTCAGAACACGTGTCCACACTCTCTTTCCTTACCCCCTGCACGCATTCCAGCTTTACCCACCGTGCAGCACTTGGCCTGCCTATTTCCTGACTACGAACCCGACCAGGGCTTACCAGACTGCCAGGTGACCCCACATCATCCCCTGGTGTCAGGCCTGATCATACCAAGGGAACCGGAATGACTGAGGGAGGTATTCTTCCTCTGAGACCGGGGAGTTGGAAACCCTTTCTGCCACACCAGAGACAGCAGACAGATGAACTAAACTCAATGACCCATACATAGCAACTGAGGTTCCCCACTGGAACTCACTGAGACCTACAGCTGTGATGCTGAAGTGTTTGGGAAAATTGTTTTTACAACAATGAATTGTACGATTCAGATGGCAATCCAGTGGTCAAGGTTTTGCTGAGAGCATAAGGGCTGGTGCTATGCTTTGCTCTCCCCCTCAGCTCTGAGACAGCGGTGCTGTCCTGGGGGTCAACCCAACCATACACTGTATGTTCTCCACAAGGAAAAAAAGGTAAATATGTCACATACTGATGTTACAGATCATTCTTAGAGAAGTAGTAATCCTTCCTGTTTTATTTTTCCAAAACATTTTGAAAATGTGAAGAATCACATATACTTTGATCATGCAGTATAAGTGAGTTTAGGCTGTACATCTTATGATACGCTGGAATAAAATGTTGGTGGCCTAAAGTTATAATAATAAATTACATTTGATTTTCAGTTAAATTGTTTTCACATTATAACACATCCTTATTATTTGCACACACTCTGGAAACAATGACTTAAGAGGGATTCGAATATTTTTTATGCATATTTGAAATACTGGCAAACAAATGTTCTCATTCACCTGAGTGATTAGAAATTTGTCAAGCAGAAAGAATATAATATATTAGTACCAGTATTATTAAAAAGTGATTTACAATATTAACCTCAACAGTAAAATTATCAAATATAATATTTTTCAGGCAATTATATGCCTCATTCTCCACTGAGAAAATGAGTCCTAGGAAAACTTCAGAATCTCTGGTCTTCTGTTCAGTTCAGCTCAGTTCAGTCTCTCAGTCATATCCAACTCTTTGTGACCTCATGAACCACAGCACACCAGGCCTCCCTGTCCATCACCGACTCCCAGAGTCCACCCAAACCCATGTCTATTGAGTCGGTGATACCCTCCAACCATCTCATCCTCTGTCATCCCCTTCTCCTCCTGCCCCTCAATCATTCCCAGCATCAGGATCTTTTCAAATAAGCTGGCTCTTTGCATCAGGTGGCCAAAGTATTGGAGTTTCAGCTTCAACATCAGTCCTTCCAATGAACGCCCAGGACTGATCTCCTTTAGGATGGACTTGTTGGATCTCCCTGCAGTCCAAGGGACTCTCAAGAGTCTTCTCCAACACCACAGTTCAAAAGCATCAAGTCTTTGATGCTCATATCCATACATGACCACTGGAAAAATCATAGCTTTGACTAAATGGACCTTGGTTGACAAAGTAATGTCTCTGCTTTTTAATACGCTGTCAGGGTTGGTCATAAGTTTCCTTCCAAGAAGTAAGCGTCTTTTAATTTCATGGCTGCAGTCACTGTCTGCAGTGATTTTGGAGCCCAGAAAAATAAAGTCAGCTACTGTTTCCACTGTTTCCCCATCTATTTCCCATGAAGTGATGGGACCAGATGCCATGATCTTAGTTTTCTGAATGTTGAGCTTTAAGCCAACTTTTTTTTTTTAGGCTTTTTTTTTTTATTAGTTTTGTGATACAATGACATGATATCGCCATGGGTTTACATATGCTCCCCCTCCAGAACCCCCCTCCCTCCTCCCTCCCCCCAGGAAATCTAGTTGCACCAGCCCCGAACATCAATCCTGGGCTGGCGATTGATTACACATATGATAATTCACATGTTTCAATGCCATTCTCCCATATCATCCCACCCTTGCCCTCATCCACAGAGTCCACGAGTCTGTTCTATATATCTGCGTTCCTTTTGCTGTCTCACATGCTGGGTTCTCATTACCGTCTTTCTAAATTCCATATATATGCGTTAGTATACTGTATTGTTGTTTTTCCTTCTGGCTTACTTCACTCTGGATAATGGGCTCCAGTTCTATCCACCTGAGTAGAACTTATTCAAATGAAATTTTTTTTAATGCTGAGTACACTGGGCAGTACACCACTATGGTGTCATCTGCATATCTGAGGTTATTGATATTTCTCCCAGCAATCTTCATCCCAGCTTGTTCTTCCTCCAGCCCAGTGTTTCTCATGATGTACTCTGCATATAAGTTAAATAAGCAGGGTGACAATATACAGCCTGACGTACTCCTTTTCCTATTTGGAACCAGTTTGTTGTTCCATGTCCAGTTCTAACAATTGCTTCCTGACCTGTATACAGGTTTCTCAAGAGGGAGGTTGGGTGATCTGCTATTCCCATCTCTTTAAGAATTTTCCAGAGTTTGCTGTGGTCCACACAGTCAAAGGCTTTGGCATAGTCAATAAAACAGAAGTAGATGCTTTTCTGGAACTCTCTTGCTTTTTCAGAACATTAATTTACTGGACACTCATGGCAATCTTCCTAAACAATAAAGTTCAGTTCTTCAGCAGTCCTGACTTTGTTTGAAGTCTTCTGTTGGTACTGAGTGACCCTGGAGCTCCATGTGTGTGTGGTCAACAAGCTACAAGGTGCCAGCCTGCTTCCCTCCTGCTGGTCATAAAACTTCTTTTGGTGCCATTTGTCAATCAGCTGTGTCTCTCTCTAAACCCATTCATTTTAGTGCAATTTGTTACTATAATTACCTAAAGTAACATGGGAAAACACATGGGCTTCCCTGGTGGCTCAGATGATAAAGAATCCATCTGCAGTGTGGGAAACCTGGGTTTGATCCCTGGGTTGGGAAGATTCCCTGAAAAAGGGCATAGCAATCCACTCCAGTATTCTTGCCTGGATAATCCCCATGGACAAACGAGCCTGGAGGGCTACAGTCCATGGGGTTGCAAAGAGTCAGACACTGCTGAGCAACTAAGCACATGTAAATTGTTGAAATATCTATGCCAAAATATAGCATGGATAAAAATCTATAAATGGTGTGGTTGATCTAGGTTAACCAGGTTGAGTTTTCTCTACCAGTAGGAAACAGCCTCCAAGTTCTTTCCCTGGTGTTGTTTGTATGGTAATAACCCTGGACTAGACTTGCTGTGCAGGCAGCTCTAGTGTGTTGAGTCTCTGCCAGTGGTGGTGGTTACTTCTGTGACCTCCTGGGAAGTCACTTTGTGGAGATGACCTTCTCACTGGTTTTCCTTCTACTGATGCTTTCAGGTCAATTATGTATGCTGACCAAATTTACAAATAAACATGTTCATCCAATTAATAAAAAAGTTATTTCTCATGCTCTGGAAGCTGAACATCTGAGCCTGGGTTTTGCCAGTATGGTCAGGCTTGGTGATCACTCCCCTCTGGGTCTGGACAATTTCTCACTGTAGTGAGAGAGCTCCCTGATTTGACAGCTTGGGTCCCTGACCTTTCTCCATGCTTACAATTTTCCCTTTCTGTGTCATTCAGCTTCCTTTCTATCTCTGACCCCTCATGATATGATGCTACTCCACTCTACAGCCAGGTAATCTCAAACACACCCATGATTTGGCAAATGACTGGACAAAACTCAAAAATCCCTGTCTTCAAAATACCTATTGCCCATAATAATTTCACAATTTGTATGGAAATACAAAAAACCTCGTATAGCCAAAGCAATCTTGAGAAAGAAGAATGGAACGGGCGGAATCAACCTACCGGACTTTAGGCTATACTACAAATCCACAGTCATTAAGACAGTATGGTACTGGCACAAAGACAGAAACATAGATCAATGGAACAAAATAGAAAAGCTTTTGCACAACAAAGGAAACTATAAGCAAGGTGAAAAGACAGCCTTCAGAATGGGAGAAAATAATAGCCAATGAAGCAACGGACAAACAATTAATCTCAAAAATATACAAACAACTCCTGCAGCTCCATTCTAGAAAAATAAACAACCCAATTAAAAAAGTGGGCCAAAGAACTTAACAGACATTTCTCCAAAGAAGATATAAAAATGGCTAACAAACACATGAAAAGATGCTCAACATCACTCATTATCAGAGAAATGCAAATCAAAACCACAATGAGGTACCACTTTACACCAGTCAGAATGGCTGCCATCCAAAAGTCTACAAGCAATAAATGCTGGAGAGGATGTGGAGAAAAGGGAACCCTCTTACACTGTTGGTGGGAATGCAAACT
>ML661883.1:18032575-18054786 GCA_007570785.1 Antilocapra americana | reverse complement strand
TACTCAGCATTAAAAAAAAATTCATTTGAAGCAATTCTACTCAGATGGACGAAACTGGAGCCCATTATCCAGAGTGAAGTAACCCAGAAGCAAAAACAACAATACAGTATATTAACTCATATATATGGAATTTAGAAGGACAGTAACGAGAACCCAACATGGGAGACAACAAAAGGAACGCAGATGTATAGAATAGACTTGTGGACTTTGTGGATGAGGGTAAGGGTGGGATGATATGGGAGAAGGGCACTGAAGCATGTTAATTGTCATGTGTCTAATCAATCGCCAGTCCAGGATTGATGCTCGGGACGGGTGCAGCGAGATTTCCCGGGGGGGAGGGAGGAGGGAGGGGGGTTCCGGAGGGGAAGCATATGTAAACCCATGGTGATATCATGACAATGTATGGCAAAAACAATAAAAAAAAAAAAAATCTAAAAAAAAAAAAGAAAAAAAGCCCAGAGATAAATCTACGCATCTATGGACACCTCATCTTTGACAAAGGAGGCAAGAATATACAATGGAGGAAAGACAACCTCTTTAACAAGTGGTGCTGGGAAAACTGGACAGCCACTTGTAAAACAATGAAACTAGAACACTTTCTAACACCATACACAAAGATAAACTCAAAATGGATCAAAGATCTAAGCATAAGACCAGAAACTATAAAACTCCTAGAGGAAAACATAAGCAAAACACTCTCTGACATAAACCAAAGCGGGATCCTACATGACCCACCTCCCAGAATATTGGAAATAAAAGCACGAATAAACAAATAGGATCTAATTAAAATTAAAAGCTTCTGCACAACAAAGGAAACTATAAGCAAGGTGAAAAGACAGCCTTCAGAATGGGAGAAAATAATAGTCAATGAAGCAACGGACAAACAGTTAATCTCAAAAATATACAAGCAACTCCTGCAGCTCCATTCTAGAAAAATAAACGACCCAATCAAAAAGTGGGCCAAAGAACTAAACAGACATTTCTCCAAAGAAGACATAAAAATGGCTAACAAACACATGAAAAGATGCTCAACATCACTCATTATCAGAGAAATGCAAATCAAAACCATAATGAGGTACCACTTTACACCACTCAGAATGGCTGCAATCCAAAAATCTACAAGCAATAAATGCTGGAGAGGATGTGGAGAAAAGGGAACTCTCTTTCACTGTTGGTGGGAATGCAAGCTAGTACAGCCACTATGGAAAACAGTGTGGAGGTTCCTTAAAAAACTGCAAATAGACCTGCCATATGACCCAGCAATCCCACTGCTGGGCATACACACCGAGGAAACCAGAATTGAAAGAGCCACGTGTACCCCAATGTTCATCGCTGCATTGTTTACAATAGCCAGGACATGGAAGCAACCTAGATGCCCATCAACTGACGAATGGATAAGAAAGCTGTGGTACATATACACAATGGAATATTACTCAGCGTTAAAAATATTCATTTGAATCAGTTCTACTCAGGTGGACGGAACTGGAGCCCATTATCCAGAGTGAAGTAAGCCAGAAAGAAAAACAACAATACAGTATACTAACGCATATATATGGAATTTAGAAAGATGGCAGCAAGAACCCTGCATGCGAGACAGCAAAAGGAACGCAGAATGTATAGAATAGACTCGTGGACTCTGTGGATGAGGGCAAGGGTGGGATGATATGGGAGAATGGCATTGAAACATGTTAATTATCATATGTCTAATCAATTGCCAGCCCAGGGTTGATGCTCGGGGCTGGTGCAACTAGATTTCCTGGGGGGAGGGAGGAGGGAGGGGGGTTCTGGAGGGGGAGCATATGTAAACCCATGGCGATATCATGTCATTGTTTGGGAAAACTAATAAAAAAAATAAATTAATTAAAAAAATTAATAAATACCTATTGCCCAACCTCCAATGTCCTATAAATAAATGGAATCCAAACACACAAATAAAAACCTTTCCTTTTCCTTTGTCCTTGTTCAGGTAATGGTTTTATCATTCTCTCAAGTCATCGAAGCTAAAATCCTGAATTTCTTCCAAGGTTCCTGTTTCTATCACATCTTTCGTTTGAAGTCTCACAAAGCTCTATCCATTCATTCATAATCCAATTGTGAATGGATTATTGGGGCCTTAACAAGTATTGCTTTGGTTACTGGAAAATCCCTCTGGTTGGGATGCTTACAGTCATTAAATTTTTTCAGATTGATCTTCTAGCGTTTTGCCAGAATGACCTTTCTATAGTGGCTATTAATCACATTTCTCTGTACTTTAACGTTGTTTCATGGCTCTTCATCATCTGTAGGTAAAACCCAAGCTCCTACATAGAACATGGGCTTTTTGAGGTCTGGTCATAGTTTATTTTCATCTTATTTCATGATCTCTAATTGTTTCATCACAGACTTTCTGGACATCTTATAGATCTAGAGAGCCTGTATTCTTTTACACTGTAGCTTCTCCATCTTAATGCCTTTTCCAGGGGTTAATAAAGAAATCTGATACTTTCTCCATTTTCAAACTCATTCCCTTTTACCTCCTCTGAGCAAATTTCCTGAGCTTCTCATGAAACCTCTTTAATGGGTTTGCCTAAATCTCAGTGAAAACTAGATGAAAGGACCTTGGGCAGGACTGACTACTAGACTCCCATTAAGCCACATCCGGGTGGGATTTTAGATTTCACTTCAGCTGGCCTAACAGCAACTAAACAAGAGTGAGATGGTGAGCAGACCAGACTCTTAGCACTCTGCTATTTGATGTGTGGTCTGGACGTGAATTTGTTGTATGAGAGAGATAATTGCATAGCTCTTTGAACAAGCTGAAAACCACCAAACCGTACGCTTCGGAGAGCAGATTGATGGTATGTAAACATATCACAGGAAAATCATTTTGGGAAATATAAATGGTCTCAAGCCTTATCCCAGACCTGCTGAGTTTTAACAAGACCTCCAGAAGCATAGGGCTTCTCAAACCTTGTATGTAGAATGATAAACAACTGCCCACACTCAGCAGGTCCTAAGAATCAGGAATGTTCGCTCCCCAACTCAGATCTTTATTGGCATGACTATCTCCATACAGATGAGAAATCCTGTTCTCTGATAGTCAGAATTATCCTTCAACTGTGGTGCATTTTCACTGATAACATCCTTTTCCTTCTGTGGTAAATCCATACAACAGGATTTCTAACAGTTTCACTGTATTGCAATTACTCTTTCTCTCAACACAGTAAGATTTCACATAGAGCATTAACTGTCTTTCTTATCTTTACGTTTCTAGGATCTGCCCTGGTAACACAACTGCTCACCCAGTTTGTCAAAGAATAAAATGACTCATCCATGTAGCATGCTGTGCTAGTCCAAGTCCTCTGAGAAGCACATGCCAAGACGGAATTAAACATGCAAGAATTCCATTAGAAGAGATATCTGTGAAAGAAAATGAGGTGGGACCCAGGAAGCCTGGCCCCCAAAAAACATGATATCAGGCTGACTCTGAGTGAAGAAGAAGTCTGAGCAGATGTTCCCTGAACTGCCACCCGGGCTGAGGAGAGGTCTGGAGGGCTATGAGGGAGTCTCAAGTCCAAGCCCACTCCAGAGGAACCCTGTATCTTCCAGAAATGGGCCTGCCTATGTGCATCCCTGCCACCCTCCATGGACAGCTGAGAGCAGCCACAGGACATGATTCTGAGCAGAGTGGATGTGTCCTCATATTGGTCGTGCTCCCCAAAGTCAGTCCCACTGTTGTCACTGTGGTTTCCATGAACACAGCACATTTTAACTCTTCAGACTGTTAACCACGTATTCATAACTCAATGCGCCTCTTGCTTTGGTCTGTGTTTCTCTTCACTGGACACTGATTCCTCAGCCTGGGTGAAGTGTTCTTGTGTGAGGGGCAGAGGACTTCCCAGGTGGACCAGTCTCTGACCTCAGAAAGCTGAGGGAATGACAACATGGTCATGTGTATAGTTTATTAAACAAAACTTTGTTAAGTGCCACAACAAGGAATGCAGGCCTTGTGATATTTTCCTTAGAGTAGGAAAAGGGATTCGAAGAGTTTTATATCTAGACCGGGAGCTCCTATGTAACAGATTTTATGCTCTGTCATTCCTATCGGTCTCTTGGCTGAATTCCTGCCATACCATATATTTTACTCAAATTGAATTTTATGTTTTAATTAAAATTATACTGAAGCTTCCAGAGGCCATTAAATAGGAGATAAATTTTAAAATTAAAGAAGAGCCAGTTATCTGTTTGCTGTCCTCCTAATAGATTACCTACAGCTTCACTCCTCATCAACCATTATTCAGCGACCCCATCAGCCAGGGTACATTCAAGGAAAACAAAAACCTCACCTTAAGTAAAATATATTCAAGAGGCAAAATATATAATCTACTGTTTCCTCTAACCACAAATTAAGAAAGAAAAATGCTTCTTCTTACCAACTTTTTTGATTATCTATGCCACTGTTCTCATTCATGCTTACAAGGAACTAAAATTTTATTGTGAAAAAAATCTATTATTTGGTCCATGGTCATTCTTATGAGCACTTTCACCTCTTCAGTAGCCTTGAGCATTTTCAATATAAAAATAATTTTTAAATACAGCACGGAGAGGCACAGTTTTAGAGAGGGCCCTGCACTTGGCCTCGCCTCTGTGGAACTACCTTGATACAGTCACTTCATTTGTTTTTCCTGCATTTGATGAACTTCATTACACTCTGGGTCATCGTGCTCTTGAGGTTCCAGTCTGTGGAGCATGCACAGCAATACCATGACTCTTCCTAGCTGCTTTCTGCCCCATATCTACCTCCCCTTCTTTGTCAACAGCCCTTGACTTCCTTGGAGCCCACCCCCGCTTCTGACTCTCATTCTGTATAACCTGGAGGCAATATGAGACTCAAGTCACTATCTTAACCTACTCTAGGAGTAAACCTCAGAGGCAGACTTCCATCTAAGGTGGGGACTTCAGAGTGACTCTTAGGACTTGTAGAGGGATTTCTGAATCTGAACTCCTCCAAGTCTACTGCTCTTTGAGTTGTGGGGCAATAAAGCTGAAGCCATCTCACTGATGTGAGGGGAGAGCCAGTCTCACACAGGAACCAATCCAGAGGAAGAGAAGATGAGAGGGAAGAGGAACAGGATCCCAGGAACATCTTCTGAGACCTCACTGACAGTGAGCATAGAACCAGCCCTGGCCCTGTATCTTTGGTTATTAATGCAGTTACGAACCAATCAATTCCTCTTCTGCTTAAGCTGTTCTACGACGGAAATTTTATCACTTGCAAATGAAACCACTTGAGCAATACACAAAATGAATGAAATAAAACCTGACTCAGGACCTTATGATAGTTAAGGAGAAAGAGTCACCATACCACAAGCAAATTTGAGGTCAGGTGCCATGACAGAGGTGCATCCAGGCTGTAGTAGACACCTCGGAAACTGAGAACAACCCCCCAAGGAGGTGGCATTTTTTCTGGGCTTTTAAAGTGTGGGTAAGGATTTCATCAGGCAGAAAAGTGAACATGGGCATTCTAGTACGTGGGAACATACTGTGCTAAGTTTAGAGCAAGTACGACATTCTGTCCCAGTTCTTTTATTTCACAGCTTGAAGAAACTGATACCTGGAGTGGTTGTGATGATTTAGAGATATTTCTGTGATGAGTCGACTATTTCCAGACTTGCTCTCAATTACCATTCACCAGTCATGTGGAAGAAACAGAGAGTGGCAAAGGATGGTCACTGTGTATCCAAAATTTTGGCCCCAGTTTACCGTGTTTAAGGTCTGTTTATTAGGTGAAGAAGCTTTACTGCCATGCTGTGATGTATGATCCACAGGATGGTATGGAATTCTGTCTTCTGAAATAACTTCTTCACAATTTTTAAAGTATAATAAGACTTTCTATGGCTGTCTGTCGTGTAATTTGGATTTAAGTTTAAGAGTGAATATTATCCTCACGTATTTTGCAGTAGGGGATATTAGCAAGTTTATACTTTGATCAAAAATACTCACTGAGCAAAGTAGAATACACCCATAGAGTATTGTACGGTTTGATGATATAAGGATATTCTTTCATGTGAAAGTACCTAAAACATTTCAGGAGCTAAAAAGAAAGTGAGGGAAAGGAAAGCAAGAGGAGATGGGATGTTTTGATACTATTTTGATATGTAAAGATGCCTGAAATTACTGAAAAAGGCATTTCTACATGACACAGTAAAATAGTGAACTACATTGCAAAGATTTTCAGGCCCTCTAGAACTGAACAGACCCTCTGTTTGAGAAAGCAGAACTCCAGGACACTTGAGCAACAATCTTTTATGATCAAAGGCAAATCTGACCCTTTCAGAGGAAGCCTGCACCCCAAGGAGATCGCAGCTGAGAGAAATATCATATCAACAAAAGAAGAATCCAAAAATGAGTCAGGAATCTGAGACTTTCTAAAACATGTCTTGTTCACAAAAATTCAGTAACAGAGAACAGCTCAAAAAACTAGACACGGCAATCTCTCACTTATTTCACAAAAGCTATCAGAAACACAAAGGTGTAATAACACAACTCAAAAGTACCCTTAATCCTGACAAGACCTCAAAGCCCATACTGTGTGGGGGAAATAAAAGAACAGTGTCCTCCCTTAAAACTGTGGAAAAGCACAGAAATAGTTTCAAAAAGAGTATCCTACAACACTGCCATTTTCCATTCCACCGCTGCAGTCACCTGAAACGCTGTCATCACTGAATATAAAACCTGTATTCTAATCCTTCAACACTTCACACAATAGGTGATGGGTTTGCTTCCCTTCCAATAGTAGCCATCACGCCCGTGTAACTCAATGACCTCTTGGAAACAACCCAGGAGTCCTTGTCCCTCCCTGGGCCCAGAAGTCAGATTTGCTATGTCCCCTACTGAACGTGAACTATTTATTACAGGCTCCAACACAGACTGACTCTGTACTATGACAATGAACCAACCTCATCAGCAGACACCAAGAAGAGAAGACAAGAAAAGCAGGAAGAGCTGGAGTGTCTGAGGATGTAACTGGAGTGCCAGTTACTCTGTGCCAAAGTCATGCCACTGGTCTCTGGATCCTTCAGCCCTCAACTTCCCCAGAAGGATGCAGTCTAAATGAGAAGAAGGTCATGTCTGAGTTATCCAGCATAGCCTCCCCAGTGCTCACAGGAGTGCTGGGATCTTCTGGAGTCCAACATACAATGTGGAAGGAAGAGAAGAATAAAAACAGAGAGAAGGAAGTCAGCTCTATGCATTGTCAAAGTGAGATACTGCTACTGAGAAGTAAGGAGGTTTTCAGTGCCCAATTAATTTTTTCTCTAAAGAATTATTGCTCTAAATTGTGGGATTCTTGATCATTTGTTTTGACTTGCATACATTCTCTGTATGGTCTTAATAGTCTACAATCTTCATGTACAATGCTAATAATGAAAAAGAAGTAATTTTTAAAAATGAGCAAAAGAGGCTATATCTAATTTGCTCCATAATTAGCTTATACATGAAAATGTTGTATAATGGCTTCCTGCTAGTGCATCATCTAACTTGAGAGTGTACTTTTACTAATAATATAAAAATTAGAAACATGCTCATAATCAATTATAACTATAAACATATAAGTATTATAATTACAAATATGTCCATAATTAGAAATTTTAAGCATTACAGCCTAAAATTGTTTACTCTCAATTGAATCATAAAATAATAAAGCTGAGATCCACAAATGACTTTTCTAAAATCATGCAAATTTTGGTAATCCAGATTTGAGGAAAAAATTATAGTATATTTAAAGGTTTTATACCACTATGTGGTATTTTGCATAGTATTTCCTCCAATATCACAGAACTTCCTCACGCAGTATCAGCAGCAGTGACTGTCTTTAAGAGGTGAGTGTTGGGAATATATATTCAACTTAGAATGAGGAAGCATGTGAAATAATTTATGTGTAAGTCTATAAAAATGAGGCACTTACAGTTTAAAGAAGTTCTACATAAAAATTACATCAACATATTGAAGATGGTCAAGAAAGCATTAAATTGGTATGGTAGAGCATTTTTTTTACTCAATTCCTGGTCAGGAAGTTCCCCTGGAGGAAGAAATGGCAATCCAGTCCAGTATTCTTGCCTGGGGAATCCCTGTGGACATATGGTTCATAAGGTGGCAAACAGTTGGGCACTAGAGCACCTTAGCAGTAGCAGTATTTTTTCTAGTAATTTTAGATTAAGAAAAACATGATATTTTGCAGAACCAAAGATTGACAATTTTGAATAATAATGAGACATTGCAAAATTACTGACTGGGTAGTCAGAGAGCTTGATGCATCGAACAAATGAAAAGCATAAGCAAATATAATTCCATCATTTTGACAGTTAATTTTTTCCCAAGAAACAAGAATATACAACAACAGAGATATATGTCTGTGTTAGGACAACAACAAAGTGTTAATACATAAATCAAATGAATGCTTGAAATAGTTGTTTTTAAATAATCCTGTAGCTTAGATGCATCATACACTACTTCTAATAGATAGAATTCTGGCAGTGAAAGAATGTGGTCCTTTATATAAAATCCACAAACTTAAGACTTGAATTTGTATGCTGATCTTCAGTTCCCTTACTGTTTCCTTATTATAAGTCAGCGTTCATGTACCACCGAGACTAAAGGGTGAAAAGACACCCAAACATCCCCACAGAAGAAGCCTGTGCACACGTGCAGAGGCAGCATGGAAGAGTCCATTGAAAGGAACACTAGGGAAGCTTTAAGACAGACTGACATTTAAAAACTCTCCAGGCCAAAAGCTGACCCAACAGCAGGGACTAGAAACTTTACTGGCCAAGGGTCTAAGTATACTCTTTTACCAATATTAAGATGAACCCTAACCTAATCAAACAGAGGTTATCAGTAGTAATCCAGACCTAAAAATAACACAACAAAAAACTGAGAAGAGAAATAACTAGGCACACATTACAGGGAAGAGAGAATCATCAGTTTGTCCTGGCAAGTTACAAAGCACGCAAAGAAACAAAATGACAACACTCAGTGGAAAAACACTCACTGTCGCTAGAATAAATTATCAAAATGCTTATTCTTAGGCAAAAACAATTTTTAAACATGAAACAAGAAAGTGTAACCAAAACATAGTCAAAAAATAGTCCATATATATCTTTTCTGATTTCCAATAGATGTGTTACTCAGCTAAGAATTAAGGTAGCTCTTATAAATATGTTCAAAGACTTAATGAAGATAATACCTAAAAAATTTAGGGTGAATGACAATGACTCAGCAACAGAGAATCTGAGCAAGCACAGAACTTACTTTTATCAGAGCGATATTGTTGCTGATTTCTAATCTTACCATGATGAAGTTACTATGGCTCTGAAGTAGATTATAACAAGTCATTATACACAGTGTGGTCCCTAAAACCTGAGACACAAGATGACTGACAGAGCACACTTGTCCCACCACCTGCTTTTCACTTACATGTGGCCCCTGGCTGCTTTCACAGTACAGCGGCAGAGCTGCAACAAAGAACTTCTAGTTCACAAAGTCTAAGATATTTATGTCTGGTCCTTTAAAAGAAAATGATCTGCCCACTCTACTGTAGATTAACACTAAGAAAATAATTCAAAATGATGTGGTAATATATAAACAGACCGGTTAAAACATCATACTGAAATGCTTAGCACAAGAAGAGACAATAAAGGAGCAGAGTAGCTGAAAAAGCATGAGATAATTTAAAAATAAGTACCAAATGGGAGACAAAGGTAAAATAACATTAAATACGAATGGGCTAAATATTCTTTTCAAGAAGCAGACTGCCAGTCTGGATTAAAAATCTAGATGCAACTACATGTTGTCAACAAGAAACTTGTCTTAAATTCAACAACGTAAACAGATTGAGAATAAAAGGATGACACTTGATACACCATGCAAAAAGTAACCATTAGAAAGCTGGACCATCAGACAATAGGGTTTAAAAGAAGCAGTATTATTAATACAAGGGAAAAGAACAATCTGTAATGATAAATGTCTGAATTAGCCTAAAGTTTAATAAGCGTGCATTTTTATTCTAGTTGGATTTACAAGTGAAATAGATTTATTTATAAATATCTGCTAGGTGTTTAATGTTATAAAGTTACAAATTCAACCTAAAAGCAAATGTATAAAGATGCAGTAAAAAATAAATTATTGGGTATCCCTTACTTCTTTCATATTAGGCACAACAGTAGAACAGAGCCCCGTGTATTTAAACATTTTTAAGGTATTCTGCTTTTGTGATCCTTTCCTAACACTCATGTGCTATAAAAATTGTTGACAGGAAAAGGCCTGAGAGGACAGATAAATTTGTTTAATATTATATTTTCCTAAATAAGAAGATGAAACAGTTTCCCAACAGTTACAGAAACTGTTACAGAAAATTCACAATTGTCTGATTTCTAGTTTTCCGTGTAAAAGAGACCTTACTAAGGGTTAAAAATATAGTCCACACATAAAAATAAAACTATTAAACTAAAGAGAACAGTTTCACAAGAAAAGTATGCACCAAAAGTGAGATGTGAGAAGGATACATTTTCATTAAGGAGAAAAGACTAATTTTGTCTTAAAGTGACTGGATGAGACAGAGGAAAATGAAGGGGGATTGAAGTTAAATAGATATAAAAAGTTGTAGAAGGTTTACAAAAAAAAAAAAAGGAATTTTATGTTTTATCGGGACCAGGTAAGATTTGAATGGATTTATTTTTAAGCTTGATTTTTAAAGCAGTCTTTAATTTTCTGGTGCAAAACAGAATTTGCTATTTTCTCTGTTAAAATGACAAAATTTTCTAGATTATTGCTTTGCTCCTCATAACAGATTATGCAAGACTTTTACTTTTTGAGTAATCTTTCTAAGAAACCAAAATTTTATGTCTTAATCAGAATAATTTCCCAAGCTTTATGTTAACCCTTTTCATGTCCTTGATTTGAGACATGAGATTTCTCACTTTTAAAAGAGGTAACATTTTTTTTGTATTTTTGACAGTCAGCTTTCCCCAAATAAAATCCTAAATAAAAACTTCTTGCTCTTAATCTAGGCTTGGCATCATTGACTAATGGACATGAATCTGAGAAAACTCTGGAAGATAGTGAAGGACAGGGAAGCCTGGCGTGCTGCAATCGAAGGGGCTGCAAAGAGTCGCTATGACTGAGCAACTGAACAACAACAAGTTACATTTTTATGAGTAAATACTACATAGTAACATTTACATGAATAAATGTTATTGTAGGTATTCCAGAAACTGTCTTATAAAAGTTCTGAGAATTTTGTCAGTACCTTTCCTGCTCATGGTATGGGTTTTAAAGTGTCTCTAAGTGCTGGGCTGAGGACGGCTGTGAGGAGGACACAGACCTCCTGGTTGGCAGGCTGAATGCGGCTGGACGTGGCACAGCTACTGGAGTTACAGGCATGGCTGTTAGCTGGAGAATGCTGGGTGCGTCCAGCCTCAGCCCACAGGCCTGCTCTGAACAGTCCCAATTAAGAGGTGGGTGGTTGGGTTTTCATTCTCAGAGGCACCAAGCAAGGTAGGTGAAAGAAAAATTGGGTTCAGGAACTGTGTTTCCAGCCATTACTCTCTGCTAGTCTCTCATTTCCACAGAACTCTCTCACTGAACGCCTGACCGCTGGTGCACCCACCCTGCATCCAAGTCCCACAGATGGTTCACCGGCCCTTAGTGAACAGGAGGCAACCGGATGAGAAAACTGGCTTACACGTTCAAACAGAAGAGAAACGTTCCTGTTTTTCCATGAACAAGAAGTGGGGCTAACACCGACGAAATCTCAGGCTTTGGGGAATGCTCCACTCCGCAAGGTCCAAATCTGGGTTCCTTCTCTGTCCTGTGGTGTCCAGCTCTAGTGACAGTTCTGCTACATCAGTTAGAGAGCTTCTGCTCCCTCTAGAAACCCTCAGAGCTCATCCCCCACCATCCCTCGGGTGCTGTCTCATTACCCTGCTCTGTGGAAGCCAGAATGCTCTCAAGTCAGCTTGACCAGAACCCCTCACCCTGGGGGTTGCTTCCCAGTGATTTTTCCTGTCCCGCCCCCCTTTCCCCCACAAACATGCACACACTCTTCTCCTTGGCTCTAAACACCCAATTGTCCACGCTATCATCAGAATTGAGACCTATTGCATCATTCATGATTAAAGCCTGCTTTAACTGCTGTCCAGCTCTGGTTTTTATTTGACAGGGGTTGAGCGTCAAGCAGAGAAAAGAGCATGTAGCATACAGCACAGAAAATCGCACCAGGGAGGCTCTGTGAGAACCACAGGAGAATTCAGGGGAAGGCAGAAGGCAGTGGGAGCTTTGGAAGTGGAAGACATTCTGATTATGAACCTGCATATTCTCACCTGAGAGAAAACCAAAGAGAACATGCACTCTCAGTGCCACTACCCAGGACAACCACTCAGTTCAGTTCAGTCACTCAGTCGTGTCTGACTCTGTGACTCCATGGACGGCAGCACTCCAGGCTTTCCTGTCCATCACTAACTCCTGGAGCATGCTCAAACTCATGTCCATCAAGTCGGTGATGCCATCTAACCATCTCATCCTCTGTCACCCCCTTCTACGCCTGCCCTCAATCTTTCCCAGCATCAGGGCCTTTCCCAATGAGTCAGCTCTTTGCATCAGGTGGTCAAAGTATTGGAGTTTCAGCTTCAGCCTCAGCCTCAGTCCTTCCAATGAATATTCAAGGTTAAGCTCCTTTAGGATTGACTGGTTTGATCTCCTTGCAGTCCAAGGGACTCTCAAGAGTCTTCTCCAACACCACAGTTCAAAAGCATCAATTCTTTGATATTCAGCTTTCTTTATAGTCCAACTCTCACATCCATACATGACTACTCGAAAAACCATAGCTTTGACTAGATGGACCTGCAGTAAGGATAACCACTAATATCACATTAACACAATCATTTTCAATATAGTTTCAATGTATAATTTTTAGTAATAAATAATTTTGTATAATGAGAGCTGGACCATAAAGAAGGCTGAGCACCAAAAAACGGATGCTTTTGAAGACTCTTGAGAGTCTCTTGGACTGCAAGGTGATCAAACCAATCAACCCTAAAAGAAATCAATCCTGAATATTCATTGAAAGGACTAATACTGAAGCCGAAGGGTCGAATACTTTGGCTACCTGATGAGAAGAGCTGACTCATAAAAAAATACCCTGATGCTGGGAAAGACTGAAGGCAGGAGAAGTAGGAGGCAACAGAGGATGAGATGGTTGGGTGGCATCACCGACTTGATGGACATGAATCTGAACAAACTCTGGGAGATGGTGGTGGACAGAGAAGCCTGATGTGCTGCAGTCCACGGGGTCGCTAAGAGTTGGACATGACCTAGCCAGTGAACAACAACAAATTTTGTATAGCATTTTGATTGTATTCTTTTTTATTGTATCAAAAAATGTTCTCTAGAACATAAGTTTATATTCATGGGATTCTCACTTTACTAGATAAGATAGTTTCTTTTAGATCAAAGTTCACAGCAAAACAGAGAGGAAGACACAGAGATTTCACAGGGGCCCTGCAGTTTCCTTCAGCATCAGCGTCTCCTACTCAAGTACATTCGTTACCCTGACAATCCTACACTGACACACACAGATACTGACTGCCCGAAGTCCACACCAGAGTACACTTCTGGCGGTGCACATTCCCTGCGTCTGTACTAAGGTGTAAGGATGTGTTTCCATCGTTACAGCAGCAACAGAACATTCGCACTGTCCTAAAATTTCTCTGTTGCCCTCCCATTCCACCAGCTACTGGTAACTGCTCATCTTCTATCCGTCTCTCTAGTTTTGCCTTTTATAAATAATGCCATATAGTTCAAGTCACACAGTACACAGCCTTTACAGACTGGCTTCCTTCACTTAGTAAAATGTATTTAAAGTTAATTCATGTCTTTTCATGGCTCATTTCCTCTAGTGCTGAATAATATTCCATTGTCAGGATGTACTGCAGTTTATGCCTTCACTTAGTGAAGAACATCTTGGTTTGCTGATTATAAATAAAGCTACTTGCAATATTGTATCTATAAGAAAAGACATATTGGGTTGGCTAAAAAGGTCCTTCAGTTTTTTAAATAAAAATAAAAGACACATTTTTCATTTTCACCAAGAACTTTATTGAATAATATACTTCTATTTTAGCCTATTTTTAATGTATTACATTAATTGATTTTAAAAGGCTGAACCACTGGGGTAAATCTAAGTTGACAGTGGTGTATAGTTTTTTTATCCACTGTTGGACTCAATTTGCTAACATTTTGTTAAGGTTTGCCATCTATGTATCTGAGAGATACTGGTTTGTAGCTTACTTTTCTTATAATGGCTCTTCCTGATTTTCGTATTAGGGTAACTCTGGTCTCATAGGATGAATCAGAAAGTATTTCCTCTGTTTCTATTTTCTGAAAGAGAATGTAGACAATTCCACCCTTAAATGCTTGGTTGAATTTACCAGTGAACCCATCTGGGCCCCACACTTTCTACCTTGAAAGGTTATTAATCATTCATTCAATGTCTTCAACAGATATAGTTCTGTCAGATTGTTTCTTTCTTCCTGTGTCACATAGTTATTTTTGCTTCCCTGGTGACTCAGTCAGTAAAGAAACCAACTGCAGTGCAGGAGACCTAGGTTCCATCCCTGGGTTGGGAAGATCCCCTGAACGAGGGCATGGCCACCCACTCCAGTATTCTTGCCTGGAAAATCCCCAAGGACAGAGGAGCTGTGCGCTACCGTCCACGGGGTCACAAAGAGTCTGACTCGACTGAGAACTAAGCGCAACACAGAATTAGCATAATTCCTTCCTTAAATGTTTGGTTGAATTCAGCAGTGAACCTATCTGGGCCCCATACTTTCTACATTGAAAGGTTACTGATTATTCATTCAATGTCTTCAACAGATATAGGTCTGCCAGATTGTTTCTTTCTTCCTGTGTCATAGAGTTACTTTTACTGATATATTGATTAATATGATGTAAATGTTTAACATGAAGCTTTCTGGAAAAGAAAAGCTATATAGTGCAGACTTTAAGGTTTCTGTTATGTAATACTCCCAGCTCTGCCCAATTTTACTGATGGTAGTTTTAGAAAGAAATGTACAGAACGGTTCTTGTGAGCTGGCATAAGTCAGCTCAAGCACATCACTGAGTTTGTTTTCAACTGCATAACTGGATGAACTTCAGTTCATTTCTTTTACTGGAGATGCTTAGTTGACTCCCATGTATTTGCCTTTGTAAATAAATTTTGTCACTCCAGCACCTAATTCCTGAAAAAAGATAAAATTTATAAGGGGGCAGTGACCATTATCAATGTTCGGAATAAAACAGATTAATTTTAAATCATGGGTAAGATAAGGTTTTTGCTAGCTTCTCTATTTTGCCAAGAATTGTAGTGAATAGACTACACATGATCACTTATCATTATTGTTGCTTTCTCCCTTTCATTTATTTGCTTATTACATTTCCGACTGCCTCTCTAGTTTGCCCTTATCTTTGTGGGTCTCCCAGTGTACATGTACATAATTAATTTTTTCCCTTCTGTTAACCTGTCTTATATTCCAGGGAAATTTTGGCTAATAACCAAGAAGAGTAGAGTGAAAATTATTCTTCCTTCCCTACAGAGTTCAGTCCATGCTCACTGAGAGTTTCGGAGGGGTTGACAGATGACCGTTGCAAGAGTCTTCAGGCCTTTTTCATGACCAGCACCTTGGAAATACTGGGAGGCAATATTTCACTCAGGAAAATGACTGGTATAGAACTGGCTGGTACAGCTCACAACACTGATGTAGAGAAGCAGGTCCAAGGCTGGTGACAAGGAAAGCTACAGTTAGAGGTGATATCGCAGGTAGATCCTCTGCCTGGAGGTAATTCCAGATGAATATAAAAGCAAAATTCCCAGAACCTCTCTCCTGTCACACCCACTAATACTCCTGAGACTGTAATTAGAATTGTATCACACCTGTTACTGCTATGTAGACAGTTTACCAAGGAACATGATTGATGGTTTCCATTTCTTCCCATCTTTTTTTATCTTTCCATCTTTTGCCCTTCAGGAAAGTTCTGTACTTTACTCCATGTGAATTCCCTAAAGTTTCTTGATGAGCTTTCCTACATATTTTATCTGATTTGCATTATGTCTCACATGTCTGGGTGTGCTGGAACATGGTACATAGTAAGATGATTAGAAACTCCAGTGGGATCTTTGGGCAATATCTATTTTATCTAAAATATTTTTGTAATCATTCATGTAGCACCCACAGTTGGAGGATGCCTGTTGACAAGCCCTCTCAGGCCTAGTGCTCAAGTACCAGAGGATGAGCCACACACACAAACTAGTTCAGGATACCTCCTGGAAAAGACCAGGAGCATTCTGAACACACCAGGCCAAAGACAAAATCAGGGTGGGAATTCTCAAACCTGCACAGAAAGAGAAACTCAGCCAATGGCACCTTCTCATCCAAAGAAGATGACAAATAAATTAAGATTATGGAAATACATTCTAGAAAGTTGAAAGAAAGCAAATTACAAATTGTTAAAGGAAAGACCAGAAAGGTTCAGCAAATTTCAAGATGAGAAGGTAGTTCAAGAAACCGAGTAATTTCGCACTGAGCTAAGTAAACAAGCCCATTTGAAATGAAATCCCACATCAGAAATGGAAAGACCTGAGACAGCCATATGGCCTGTAATACACTTCTACTAATCTTATTTTCTTAATGGCTTAAAGGTAAATTTAAAGTTAAATTAGGTTCAGAATGCAATTGGAAATTAAATGGTGTATAAATTAATAGCTCAATTTTTAAAGTAATGGCATTAGTTTGGATTTTGAAATAAACTGGTAAGAAAGTACATATGCGCAAAATAAGAATGTTTTCTACTTTGTAAAACTTCATTAAAATTGCTTGTACTGAAACATAACAAGCAAACTAATGAAAATGAGAAAGCAATCATACTAAGCATAAGAAATGCAGAACTTTGCTGGTTTGGTGACGGAGCACATTTAAAACAATCAAAAGTAAGATGGATGTGGTTGACAGCAGAAGGGTTTTGATCTTTAAAAAAGAGAAGGAAAAAAGGATTGATGAAAGAATAAGCAATTGTTGATGGTATTTATTGCTATGAGAAAACTGATTGGTCTGTTTCTTCCAGACATATTTTCCACACAAACATACTACATTTTATTTACCATGTTTTCTCCCATTTAAGAATTTTTCAGTAAATTTGTCTGTAGGTGCTAGAGACCACTTGTGACTAGGTAATGTGGCAGGTGTAAGAGTATGAAGTCCATGCGTAAAGTGTTTGTCAAGATAGGCCTGCAATTAGAATATTTCCATTCCATGTTTTAGTATGTTAACCACTGAAGCTAAAGCAGGTTTTTTTCTTTATATCCTTCATCCTTCACTAGAGGCTTACAACATAAGGAAACAGAATTACAGACTCATACCTGTCTGCTTTAAGTCTGCACCCATTTGTGTCTGAAAACATTGTTATTGTTATAGATACAATCAGCAAACAAACAAAAATAACAGAGAGGGGAGAGAAGGAAAGGCGTTCTATTAATAATTTTCAAGTTGTCACATTGTTATTATAGGTATTATTATTACTCTCACTTCTCAAAAAAGTTTTACTGAGTCAAAAAGAAAAAAATCAAGAAAATAAACAGCCAGGATGATGTGGGGGTTATTTTAAGCTGAAACAGTAATATGACAAATGGTTCTGCAGACTATTACTCTGGCTGAAGCACCCTGGGACAGACATCTATGCCCTGGGCATGGTAAAAAGGCAGTGGTTCACGGTGTGTGTGTGTGTGTGTGTGTGTGTCTGTGTCTGTGTCTGTGTGTGTTTGTCTGTGTGCATCTGTGTCTGTGTGCGGTTTATGGTGTATGTCTGTGTGTGTGGTTCTCATGTATTCTCTCATCTAAAAGCATCTCCCAGGTTGGTTAAATGGCATGTGTATACATTTCAGCTTTCACCCTTCCAACCCTACCCTTATATGTAACCTCCCACCCAACTGGTGACTGCTAGTCTTTCTCTGTATGCGTGGGTCTGCTCCTTCTTTGTCATGTTCACCTGGCTGTAGCTTTTAGGCTCCACGTGTAAGTGAGATCGCACAGTATTTGTCTGTGTCAGACTTGTTTCACTTAGCGTGATGCCCTCCAAGGTCACAGGGATGGGGTATTTTACATGCCACAGAGCAAGCTCCCCAAGCGGGGATAAGTGAACTGAGATCAGGATGACTATAAGCAGCCAGCATGGAAATCTCTGGCCAGAGTCCTGCAGGCACAAGAAGCAGAGCCAGGATGGCCCTGAACTGGGCAGGAGCTGGGCATATTCAAGGACCAGAGAGAGGAGCACAGACAGAGGGCTAATAACCCTGGGGACAACCGGGAGGAGCAGCAGAAGGCTGCCTGACAGTCTCTGCTCTGAGGTCACAGTGGAGCTGATGCTAGGCAAGCACCTTATGATCTCACCTACCTTCATAAGACGAATGAGTCTGTGTCTGCAGCCATTAGATTGTTACATGTCTGTGGCTGAGTCATTTTCTCATACTTCTAATCTCCAGTTCCCTTACATTTGATGGAATTCACCATTCAACCTGATATAATTTGGGATAAATATACATATATCACATATGCAAGCAATATGAGTAATGCATAGAATATATAGGGCTTTCCAGGCGACATTAGTGGTAAAGAAACAGCCTGATAATGCAAAAGACATAACAGATGCAGGTTCAATCCCTGGGTCGGGAAGATCCCCTGGAGAAGGACATGGCAATCCTCTCCAGTATTCTTGCCGGGAGAATCCCATGGACAAAGGAGCCTGATGGGCTACAGTCCATAGTAAACAGCTGGACACAACTGAGGTGACTTAGCATGCATGCACACATAGAATATATAAAACATATGCAAATATGCAAATTTTATTCACATTTGTAATATGCAAATTCATGAATGAAACCAATGTTGGTGAGCAAATCACCTTTCAAAGTTTTCACAATGTAATACTGAACAAGAACTACAAATCCTAGATAGGATGAATCAGGTTTTGTTGACTATGAGACTAACTTCAAATTAAAAGACAGTTTGAAAGTAAAATAATGGAAAAAAGATGTAACATGTAAACATTAATAAAATAAAGCAGGAGTCGTAACACTAGTATCAGAGAAAATAAATTTCAGAACAAAGGAACTTGCTAGATAATAAAAGGGGCAGAACATAACAATTAAAGTGTCAATTCAGCAGTGAGACATAACAGTTTTAAGTGTGTATGCATCAAGAAACAGAACCACAAACACAGGAAGCAAACTGGCAGAGTGGAAACAAAAACAAAATAAATCCACAGCAGCCAGTGCATGTTATTCCCACATCCTTATGCATGTTATTCCCTGTGTTGAAGTGATGTGATGTCATCACGTATCATGACCCAGGAGCCAAAGCCCTGCGATGGGACTCTCCTGAGCCAACCATGCCAAGAAAGGGACTGAGCCAAGAGCTGCTGGGTGACCAGAACAGGTGGGCACAGCCTCTGGTCCCAAGTCCTCACAGCCCACAGACAGGGAGGAGGGGTATCCTGCCTGCACCTCGTCCTATGCACACAATGCCATAGTCGTGAGCATCTCCTACACATTTACTCCTAAAGCAACCTCGCGTGAGGCAGGCTCTCCATTTTCCAGATGCTGACACTGAGGAGGTTACATAATCTGCCCAGATAAGTATCAGACCTTGCTTTTGATCTTCATTCTAATTTTAGAGCCCACACACTCTCTGCTGCATTTCATACAAAGTTGGAAAGATTAAAAAAAGAACTGAGAGTTCAAAAGGGAGAAGAAAGGGGAAAAACAGGTACAACCTCAGCCAAGACACATGTCCCAGCAAACCTGCCCTCCTCCAGGGTATCTTTCCAACCCAGGGATCGAACTTGCATCTGTTATGTCTCTTGCATTAACAGCCTGGTTCTTTACCACTAATGCTACTGGGAAAGCCCTATATATTCTATGTATTACTTATGCTGTTTGCATATGTGATATATGTATATCAATCCCAAATTGTATCAGGTTACATGGTGAATTCCATCAAATGTAAGCCAATTTCACTGTCACGCAGCCTGGCTGCTGTGAGCTGAATATGTTTATGAGTTTATGTGTGTTTAGAAACATGCTTGTACTCAGTGTGGTCCTGGAGACCAACATCAAAGCGTGAATGTGCATGACAAAACGGCCCTGGCCAGGAGAGCACTACATTGTAAGGAAACAGTTTCCTTCCCTAAAAATGAAAGGAAAGAGACAAAGGAAGGAAGGGAGAGAGGGAGGGAGGGAACGCTGGCCACGTTATCAATTTCTCAGTAACCATCACAAGTCTAAATTTTTCTTCTAAATTATGTTTTGCTGAATCACTACAGAAACACATGATGAACTATATCTTTCTATCTTTTCTCTCATGTCAGTATGCTCAGGTTTGATATAAACAGGTTAAATCTCAAAATACATAGTAGCTGACATGGTCTTGCTCTTGAAACTGAACCTGCAGGCTGGGTGAAGGTTTGTTTGCTTACTCATTTATTTGAAATAAAACATGTTTGTCCTCAACTCTGACACATGGTCCACTGCACCACTGTTCTGGTGACCCCCCAACTTTGCTTCCATGGGGCCCTTTGCTCATATGTTTTACCAGGCATTTATTGGAAAGTGAAATTTGATCTAATAGCTAACTTTGTGATCTTGTGCCAGAAACAGTGTCCTAGAGGACTTAACCTATCGAAACCATACAAAACCTAGGCAGAAAGCACTATGATTATCTTCCTATTTGCCTGTTTGCACAGAGAGGTGCAGAAAACTGCCCTTCCTGGTGTGGAGCAGATTTGAACCCAGAGTGTTAGTCTCCAAGGCCTGCAGATCTAACCACCAGGCTGATTATTTTAAAGGATGGTTCCCATCTCCCAACTTAACTCTTCTCCACAGTTTTTCCACTTATCATGTTAGCGGCCTAAAAACTGGGGGAGAAAAAAAATGAGAGACAAGTTTCCATAGTGACAGGAGGAGGCAGTTGGTGTAGTCTCACCAAAGGCCTGTCTCTTCTCTTTCAGAAAGAAGCTCTACAGCTGATCTGAGGTCTAAACCCCAGTCTTGTCCGTGAGGGTTGAGCTCAGTCTCTCACGTAGAGAGCGCAGTAGGACATGCAGCCTTTAACGAACTTGCTCTAACGAAGCCCTTAATCTTAAAGACAAAGAACCGTAGATTAAAGGGGTACCTAGGGACCCACTTTAAAGTCGTGAGACGGATAGAAACCCAGGCCTTATTTGAAGTGGAACAAGATGCGGCCATTTTCAGAGACCAGCTGACAGCCCAGAATGCATGCGCTGGACATGATGACTCATTCAGCACCCCCGCACGCAACTGCTTCCAGAGCCGCTGAAAACAGAAAGGATGGGAAAATGGGGTCAAAGAGAACTGCCTGACATTATCCATTATTTTCAACAAAAAGATGATAAAACATATGTTCTAAGGAAAACGGAGATAATCAAATTTATTAAAAAGCAATTCTTAAAAGGTTACAAAATGCACTGACATGCTTGTTTCTCTACATCTTTAGAAACAGCGCAAATTTTCTTATGCGAAAGAAAAAAGGATGGGATATATGGTTCAGATGGTAATGCAGAAGACCTGAGTTCGATCCCTGCGTCAGGAAGATCCCCTGGATAAGGGAATGGAAACCCACTTTAGTGTTCTTGCCTGGTGAATCCCACGGACAGAGGAGCCTGGCGGGCTACAGTCCATGGGGTCACAAAAAGTCAGACATAACTTAGCAACAAAACAACAGCAACAACAAATGGGAAAAGAATCTGGCAAAGAATAGACACATGTGTATGTATAACTGAATCACTGTGCTGTACACCTGAAGTTAACATGACATAGTAAATCAACTATACTCCAATTGTAAAACTCTCTCTGTTTGCAGATGACATGATCCTCTATATTGAAAACCCTAAAGACTCTACGAGAAAATTACTAGAGCTAATCAGTGAATATAGCAAAGTTTCAGGATACAAAATCAACACACAGAAATCCCTGGCATTCCTATACACTAACAGTGAGAAATCAGAAAGAGAAATTAAGGAAACAAATCCATTCACCATCGAAACAAAAAGAATAAAATACTTAGGAGTATTTCTACCTAAAGAATCAAAAGACTTGTATATAGAAAACTATA
>ML661883.1:17971779-18031579 GCA_007570785.1 Antilocapra americana | reverse complement strand
AACCCATGGTGATATCATGACAATGTATGGCAAAAACAATTAAAAAATTAAAAAAATAATAAAAATAAAAAAAATAAAAAGTTTCATAGCAAAATAATATGGGCCTCCCTTCTTTCTAACGATGTGTGACAAATGTAATTGCAATAAAACCAAAGACATGGAGTTAAATTTTCTGGGGTTACGTGTCTGGTGCAGAAGTCTCTCCCACGTGCACCATTGGTCCCAGGGATGGTGAGGCGGGATGGGCACAGCAGTCACGAGGAGTACAGGCCAGCTCTGGAGCTGGCACAGTGCTCAGCTCTGTCTGCCCACCTCCTGCTCCCGCCTTGCCTCTCCATTCTTGTTTTATAGGCTGCCTGAGTCCTTGACTCAAAATGACTCATCTCTGCTCTCATTTCAGACCCTCAGGGTGTGCGGCCCCCATGGAAGTCTGCTTTGGGGACACAGTGACGCCTGGTTCTCACGTGTACTGTGGCTCTGTCCATGCCTCAGAGACGCCCTGCTGTGCAAGAAGCCACAAAAGACAAAAGCCACCTCCACCTCCGCCTCTTACCTCTCAGTTAACAAAAATCAAGTTGATGTCTTTTGAATCATGATTTCTGAGTTGAGGATTTCAGTTTATGTCACACATACTGAGGGCTCCCCAGGTTGCTCAGTGGTAAAGAATCTACCTGCCAGTGAAGGTGACACAGGCGACGTGGGTTTCGATTCCTGGATCAGGCAGATCCCCTGGAAGAGGAAGGAAATGGCAACCCATTCCTGTATTCTTGCCTGCAAAATCCCATGGACAGAAGAACCTAACAAGCTATAGTCCACGGGGTCACAAAGAGTCGGACGTGACTAAGCGACTGAGCATGCATGCACACACTCACCCATATTACCAGAAAAGACACAACACAAATCTGATGATCTGCCACAAAACGAAAGCGCGAGAGTTCACAGCTGTGACGATACTCAGGGGAATCCAACAAGAGTTACTATGGGTAACAGGGAATATCCTCAAGGAATACAAGCAAATAACTAATTAAAGGGAGAGGAGAGGGGAAAGACTAGAGCAATGGTGATGTGCTCTCACGTTAAGGCTGGATAGAGGAGGGCCTCACCTGTGCCAGTATCCATTTTCTATAAGAAGTGGGCTGGTAATTAAACTGAGATTTTATTCTGAGAGTAATGGGTCAGGTGTAATGATCACATCCAGGTGGATGCGTGGATAAAGGTGGGGGCTCCAGTGGCCATTCTAAGCCAGTGACCAGAATCCATGAGACACACCTTGGGGACCCCAGAGCTGTCTCTGACCCCTCTGAAGCACCAGGCGTCACTGGAGAGGGGCCACGTGCGGCCCACTGGTCAGACAGAAAGCAAACACGGGGAAGCCAAAGTGAGTCTACAGAAAGACGTGGTGCCTCTTGGGTGCTGGCTGAGCAGAACGTCCAGGGCATCTGGGGGTGACGGTGACGGTCACATGGTGCCCCTCCCCCCAGTCAGTAATGTCTCTATTGCCACTAGCCCTGGATGGAACCTACACTCTACTGCATTCTGCTCTCCCAACTACCTCCTCACTCTTCCCTTTTTTCTCAGCAGTGAGGTCTCCACAGTCAGCAGCAAAGTTTGTAATTGAGTCTCACGGCCAAAGGAGAGCAAACCGCCATACCCACTGTCAGAACACTGAACAGAAGGAGACATTAAAACTGTAGGCAATGCTCATAAAGTTGCCACATCTAAGCCAATTTTTTTCTTTATAATTACAGCCAAATGTTAAGAGGAGAAATGGAAGGAAACAAAATATTGGAATATATAAATAATCACAGAAAGTAACTAGAATTAATGTGCAGTCACTTCAGTGTCTCCTGCCAGATCTCTAAAAAATCTGCTGATTTTGTCTTAAATTTAGTGTCTGTTTTCTTCAGGGACTTAGTTTAAAAAAATATAGAGTTTAAATAATGAAGAATCAAGCAGCAGGATGGAAATGAAAATTAATAGAGACTGGCAAACCTATAACTGAGATAATTTGCTACTAAATAAATATGCAATAATACTTACCAGTAAAATATTGATTTGGAAAAGGTAACTATAAATAAAATCATTCATTATAACTCTTTTTTTATAACCATAGCTTTATAAAAATTAATTTGAGGACATTAAAGAAATACCAGTCACTGTATGTGTGTCTTCAGAACTCTCCCTCCCATAGACTTTATTTCTGACTTAGATGAGGACTTCCATACCAGGATGATGATGATGATGATGATGTGTGTGTATGTATTATCCTTTGACACAAAATTGGAGGAGCAGCAAATTTATTGATGGGAAAAATTATCCAGATGGATGGGCATGAGGCCAGCATATTAGGGATACATTAAGCTGGGGTAATAGTAAGCAAGTCAGTGGGGCCACTAAGCTCTAAAGCCCAGGAGGACTGGAAGAAGTGACAGGATCCCACAGGGGAGAAGGGTCTGTGGGATGCAGCCAGCTGCCATCCTGTGCCCACCTATGCTGTGGCCATAGGTGCTGAGTGAGTCTGGGCTGCACAAACAGAACTCCTGGACTGAACAGGAGATGAGGAAGTACCCACCACACAGCTCAGACCTGGGCTTCTCCAGCCCAGAGGTGAGGCACTTAGTCCAAGGGACTCTCAAGAGGCTTCTCCAACACCACAGTTCAAAATCATCAATTTTTTGGCACTCAGCTTTCTTTATAGTCCAACTCTCACATCCATACATGACTACTGGAAAAACCATAGCTTTGACTAGATGGACCTTTGTCAGTAAAATAATGTCTCTGCTTTTTGATATGCTGTCTAGGTTCATCTTAGCTTTTCTTCCAAGAAGAAAGAGCCTTTTAATTTCATGGCTTCAATCACCATCTGCAGTAATTTTGGAGCCCAAGAAAATAAAGGTACATAAACAGAAATAATAAGAAGCACTGATATTGAAACTATTCAGCTCTTATACTGTCATTACTAAACTTACTGTTAATCCCATTTGAAGTCTTATGAAGCCTGAAGGAAACAGGTAGGAACTCCTGTCTTAGGTTCTTGGATTCAGTAGCTGGCAGGCAGGCCATCACAGAGAGCTGGTGAAGAACGTGGGCTCTCAGACCTCATTCCAGACCTTCTGAGAGTAATCTCTATCCAGCAAAATCCAGGGAATTCACAGGAAACAAAGTCTGAGAAGTACTGGTTTAGTATCCACTTATCTAAAACCTTAGACACACCTTTTGTTAAAATAATAATGTTGAAACTATCTGTAACTTAACAAACTACGTGTGGAAATACACGCAGTGCTGATGACTTCCTAAACTCAGAGAATAAATGTGCTGATTGTGCATCCAAGTCAACACAGCATCTAATGAGAAGAGGAATCAGGACCTAACACTGAGAAGCTAATTAGGAAACAATGGTATCTCCTGTTTAAATGAAGCCTTAGGTACCAGCAAACAGACAAACTTGAATAGCTGAGATTTACACAGGTATCCACTTCTTAAAACTTCAGGTTATAGAAGCTTAACTCTTCTACTCTTACATAAATTTCTGTATCTTTCATAAGTGGATAGTCCCAGAAGCATCTATGTGCTAGTGAACAATAGCTATCGCTAGAAGATAATTTTAGGCAAAATAAAAGATGATGTAATACATCTGAAGAAATGGAAACAAGTTATTCTACACTTGTAGAGAATGCTTGCAATGGCTGAAGAAAAGGAGCTTGGCTTTTAGAGAGTTAAATTCACGTAATAAATAACCAGTCATGCCACCCATTCACCCTACAGGGGTTAGCACCTGAGGACAGTGGACTAGGAGCCTTTATAGGAGCCGGGACTTCTTAACCATGAGATGTTCCCCTTTCCAAAGAGCATTTCTAGTTTAGTGAGGAGACAGATGAGGAAATATGCTGATGGAATATAAGTGTGATGATAGGGAAATATTTCTGAGAATAGCTCATCCCAGACTATGGAGGAGCCCTGGAGAAAATTAAACCTAGAATGCAGCTTAACAACTGAGTAAGCATGAGTCCAGTGGGAGTCAGGATAAGAAGGAGATTTTTCAAGCCTAGGAAAGGAGGTGTCAGAGTTGAGAAGGACACTGAGGGCGCACACTAAGGGAACCCAAGACACTGCAAACTTCACAGGGATATAAAAATGGCCCTTTTCCCATCAATACAATGGCATTTATTGACCTCACAGGCTTTTTGAGTGTTTGAGATCAGGTATGTGAAAGCAAAGCATGCTTATGAAACACCACATATTTAATTCATATCATTGTGCTTTCATCTGTAACAAATCTAATCCCCTTACTACACATTCCTCACTGCTTTTATTCACCTTGTCCCATCCTGAGTGGGTCTGTTGTGTGGAGAAAGCTGAGCACAAAGAGACGGCATTTTCTAAATGCTGCGATGCTAATTTTTTATGACCCACCTTTGCCTGTGTCTTTTCTCACTAAATCTGATATAAACTCCAAACTGGCCTCACCAACGTGTCCTTTAGTTAGATTATGGCAGGTGCAGGCTGTGCTAGGACATCTGTCCTGAGGATTCACCCACATCTTTCTCTAAGGAACTCCATCTGGCCCTCCTTGCTGGCAGGTTAGCATTTCTAGCCTAGCACAGATGTTCTCTTCTATTTCACTGCGCCTTAAATGGGTTTGTCTAGAATCTGTTTAGACTGTGTACGTGGGACAGTTACCCACGAAGACCTGTGATAATGGGCAGAGGCCAAGAGCGATTTCCTTTGCCTGCATTTTAGAGTCTGGACCAACAAATGACTCAAAGCTTCGTTGAACTCAACATGAGGAGACATATCAGGAATTTCCTGGAGACACAGTGCTCATTTTTATATCAAGAAGTGAGAATTTTGACAACTCCCAAGATATTTGACGTATATCTTTCTGAAAGTTTCACATTCTTACTATGTGCCACCTCTAGGAAAATGGACTTAGGGAATTAGATTATGTGGGTCCAAATCTGCAGATCCTGAAAACAGGAAAAGACCAGCAAAGTGAAGATGGAACCAGCTTCATCTCATAAGAATAAACAGAGACCACAGGGTGGGGAGTGTTAGTGGTCCTGGGTTAGCAAAGGACACAGCAAAAGCAGTCTGCAAATTGAATACGCAGTGTCAACTCTGTTGGAACAGCCATGTTTCCAAGGAGAAACACTGCAGACAGCTCAGTGCTCCTTAGAAGTTGACAAGGCTCCCTTGGAGGGAGGACCTGGTGAGACTGTAGTGCTCTGAGTGCCAGGAGAGGGGCCAGCCAAGAGAAGACCCCAAATTGGCAGATCAAGGGGATAAAGAATTTCTTCTAGTAGAAGCTTCATGGGGACGTCACCAGTCAGAAGGCAGCCCCAGAAGGAGGGGAATTCTACACCAGGAAGCACCATCTCAGTCCCCATTTTGGTCATCCAAGACTCACAAAGACAGCTTTCAGAAGACGATACTAATTTCTAAACATTGAGGCTGCCTACAAGGTTCCTTATTCAAATTCCACCCCATTGAGTAACCCATGCTCTTCCTGCTAGAGCAATTTCAAACACAAGAGTTGCCCTTGCTGTAAAAATTCAACCTCTCAAACTGCAGAACAGCACTTCTAGGAGCTTAGTGTAAAACAGCACTTCTAGTTGACTTTCTAAATAGTCCGGGTAGCGAGGCTAAGAGAAGCTGAGCCACACTGCCGTGTCGTGTAGTCGCTCAGTTGTGTCTGATTCTTTGTGACCTGCCAGGCTTCTCTGTCCAAGGGATTCTCCAGGAAAGAATACTGGAGTGGGTTGCCATGCCCTTCTCCAGGGGATCTTCCCAACCTAGGGATCAAACCCAGGTCTCCCGCATTGTGTGTGTATTCTATACTATCTGAGCCACCAGGGAAGACTGAGGCACACTGCCTCATGTCTTATTCTGCTAATGAAGTGAACAAAGGAGTGGGTGCTTTTATTACTCCTTTTGTCTGTTTTGATGCTTTCTTCTAAAGCTTTGTTAAGCGTCTGGCAACAAGCTTGATGGTCCAGTTGCTGTAGTCATTGGAATGAGAAGGAAAAACACTAATTTCTCCCAAAATCCAGATCCCTGGGGAAATTGTGCCTACTTGCTAAGATTATTATGGTAACTATTTGAACAGCCAGAAGAAAATCTTTCATCCTTACCACTCTCTAATTTTTCTTAAGCTATGACTTCCACAACCAAACAAGGCAGTTAATTACATTTTTATCACAGTCACAAGAGTGATTGCTGAAAGGTTTTTTTTTTTCCTCCTCCTCTCACTGGTCACCCTTTCCTTTTATGACTTTTTAACAAATCATCAAAATATTATAGAATACTTTGCCTGTTCAAATAATGTGAGTGAGACTGGGCATATATTAAGTATGAGTATTGAGAAAAGTAAATGACTTTTACTGAGCACTGTGCAAGACAGTTGTCAAAGAAGCTTCATCTGCACCATCTTGTTCTGTTATCTAAACTACATCCATTACTTAGGCAGATGGAAGAGTGTACTACCCTGATTTATGAGAAATATGTATTTGGTTTTTCACTCCACTTCTGGCACAAAGTTCCTAATACTCTTGGAATTTCCTAAGTGTGGTAAAGGTATCTTCTGTTATGTTAACAGGGTGATTTTTGACAGCAGTTGAGGTTGGGGGCTGGTTGCCTTTGGAGTCAGCCTAGTAATTAGATGGTGGGAACTTTTAGTCCCAACCACTGACCTCTGAGGTGGGGGAAGCCAAAGATGAGTTCAGCCCCAAGGTCAATGACTTAGACAACCATGTGAATGCAATAAATCTCCATAAGCTGCAAAAGGGGAAGGTTGGAGATCCTTAGGGCTGGAAACACTTGGAGGTGCTGGGAGAGGGCCCCTGAAGAGGTTGTGGGGGCTCCCCGCCCCCACCCCACACCCTGCCCTGTGCCTCATCTGTCTGGCTGCTCCCAAGTCACATCCTTTTATAATAAACCAGTAATCTAGTAAGTTGGAGTAGGAAAGGCAATCCATTCCAGTATTCTTGCCTGGAAAATTCCATGGACAGAGGAACCTGGTGAGCTAGTCCACTGGATCGCAGAGTTGGTGACACAACTGAGCGACTGAGAGAACAACCTAATAAGTAAATGTTTCCTTAGTTCTGTAAGCTGCTCTAACATAAAAACCTTAATATCAGGCTAGTAAATGTTGACCACACCCTTTAACCAGGTGTTGGCATCTTGGCTTTCTAGCAGATGAACAATATGAGAAATACAGTATTAAAAGATTAATCAAATTTTGACATCTACTTCCTGGGGGCAAAGTACAATTAAAAATTCCAGACGAAATAAACAAATGTGAGAAGGTGCTTCAAGTTGAAGTAAAGGAGGCAGACGTGCTAAGGATTTGAGAACAACTGAGATTCTGATCCCAGCAAAGCAGGTCACCTGGAGCAACTTGTGGGTGTAGACCAAAAAAAAAAAGCTCCAAGAAAAACTTGCTCTTTCTAGTTACAGGGCCACAGAAGGAGCAGCCAGCAAGACAGGAAATCTGTAGACCTTGCCCACTGTATTCTAGCCAAATACCACAGGGAAAAAACTGTGGTCCCATCCGTACTCACTCCAGCAGAAAAAAAGTGGGCATTAAAGTCCCAGTTCACACTCAGTCTTCTCTGACACCACACTGGTGGGGTATGTGGCCCTCTCTATAGCCTTTCAAGGATGTGAGTTATCAACTCTCTCTAACCAGTTTGACTAGCCAGGCAGACAAGCCCGTTATAATCAGAACAGGAAAAGTCCATTAGGTAAGTATGCAAATACACACACATCTCAAGTAGACCAAGACAATGAGGAATACAGACAGCAAAACTTTCCAGAACAAGAAGCCTAACATAAATCATTGCCCTCTGTACATGCCCAAAGACATTTTTGTTTAAAATCTTGCAAATAAAGCAAAATCATTATTGATAAGATATACATAGACCAAAAAATAGTCTAAAAACGGGACTTTTAACAAAACTCCATATAAATACAAAAGAAGTAAAATGCATATTGATTGAAAATACACAGCAAGCATTCAAAGAAAATCTTTACAAATAAACATTTGAACTTATTTTTGCAGTAGGAAACAATTTTAGATAATTTATGTTCTTCTGAAACTCATTTGTATTCTACTCTATATATACAGCAGCCCAAAAGGTTGAGGAAATCTGGGCCAGAGACCTAAATACAGAGCTCTGGGAGGATTTCTGGCTGGATGAAGCTCATTTATGTAACTGCTGGTTGAGTTTCTTATCAATGTAAGGACAGTTATGCGCTTCCCTGGGGTCGGTGGGGTGCTCTCTGAAACACATGGAACAGTGGGAGGGAAATCCGCAGCATATCGATCAGGACATTATTTCCTAGAGCAAAGGCAGCGTGAAATCATACTTTCAGAGTGGTTCTAATGTTTTTAACGTGCTGAGATTTCCATACATTTTTCCAAAAAAGAAAAGGTTTATAAAAATACAGGATTTTCCTCAATATCTGAAATCATGAATTGGCATCAGAAGTTTTTAAAAAAATACCAATACAACTTTTCTGACTGCAGAAGTTATGACACCCACTTCTTTTCCCACCAACCTTCCTTGAATGCTTTCATTTAGTAATTAATCTCTTTGATTTACTGTATGCCTCAGAGTATCTTTATAAAACACATTTCTTATACTTGATATCACATCATCTCATAGAACTAAACATCCTACCTTCCATTAATTTCTAGAAGGACAAATTTATCACTCTAAACTAATTAATAGTCTGATATATATGACTGAATGTACGGTACAGTAAGTAGAGAAAAAAGATACCTACTAATGAGAATTTTTTATAAATTAGTAATAAGATTAATGATAAATAGCCTAATATAGCTGACTAAAATTAATGAACATACTCTTGTTTAATTTAAAGTGGTATTCTGCTTGGTAACCAGAAAAACCCCACAGTGAATATACTTCTATATTTAAAAATTTTCATCTAAAACATGTCTTCTCTCAATTTTTCTTATCCCACAAAGTGGTTGCTGTAAAAATATTACAAAGTATTAATATGTAAAATATTAAAATTCAACAAAGAGAGTTGGTATTACCAAAGTAACATAGTACAGAACTGAGCTTTGGAGAGAAAAGAAGGGGGAGGGTGGTGAGGCATGACTAAAAGGGAGTAAGTCACTTCCATGTGTTCAAAAGCAAGCCTAACTGATAGACATCTAGGGTTTAGGCTTTTGCAAGTTTCCTTTAAGAAGTGCCTAATGCCATCTTGCTTTAGTATTACATACTCATTTTCCTAGATCTGGATTCTGTTTGTCTAGAATAGTAGTTTTTAAACTTTATTGTACAACAAAATCACCTGGAGAGTTCATGGAAATGTAGACTCTCCGAGTTTTTGATTCAGAAGCTCTAGGGTAGAAACAAATTTGAATTTCTAGCAAGTTCCCAGGTGGTACTGATGAAGCTGGTCCAAGCACCATACATGGAGAACATATGGATAAAAATTGAGAATACCTGCTGTATAAAGTATATCCAATATGAAACAAGACACAGCCTACACAGAGCCAGTTCAGAACTGAAGTACATTCCCTGGCTGGCCACATAAACACATCCCTATGCTCAGTATGACCTGGAGACATCCTAGTAAGTAGAGGAGGCTTGGAGCCTGAGAGCCTGTGGACTCAAGCAAGACCATCCTGGTGGTCAGAAAAGAGCAGGCTTAGACATCATTGGAGTTCTCTTTTCATCCCAATTATTTGGGTTTCACGGAACTTTATGGTTGAAAGCATTTTAGTGCTACGATTCTTGCCACTCATTCTTTTAGTTTAGGAAAGATTGATTTGCTGAATACACCGGGCAGGCATGAGTACAACTGCATTTGTACTTTCCTCTGCGGCCCAGGAGCCCATAAAGAAAGACACGGGAGATGCTGGAAAGGACCCTGGAAGAGGATGCCAGAAAAGTTTTACAGTCCAAACAGCACAAGATTCTTTTCTTGTTCAGTCACTCAGTTGTGTCTGACCCTTTGTGATTCCATGGACTGCAGCACACCAGACTTCCCTGTCCTTCACTATCTCCCAGAGTTTGCTCAAGCTCATATCCATTGAGTCGATGATGCTATCTAACCATCTCATCCTCTGTCATCCCCTTTTCCTCCTGCCCTCAATCTTTCCCAGCATCAGGATCTTTTCCAATTAGTTGGCTCTTCACATCAGATTTTTCCTCTGTTTCACATTAGGTGGCCCAAGTACTGGAGCTTCAGCTTCAGCCTCAGGCCTTCCAATGAGTATTCAGGGTTGATTTCCTTAAGATTGCTAGAGACTGTTAAAATTCAATGGATGAAACCAACTTTCTGAAACCCTTGTACGCACAACTGAATAAGCTTTTTGTGATGAACACAAAGTGGATTTTACACTTTGTCCTCGGAGCTTCATGTTGGTAATCTAAGGTGTTCTGTACTTGGAAAGCAATCATTAACAAAGTAGTGCCCTCTTAGGTGTAGCTTGACTTCTTGAAATGTATAAATCTGCTATTGTTGATTAGGATTTTAAAAACTGTTTCTTCCCCTGTCTCCTTCCTGTTCTAATCTATGGTTATGAGTTTCCCTGAACTCAGATGACCTATCTGGAATATAGCTCTAGGGAAAATGATGAGGTCATGGAAGGCTGGCTCATGCCAGTCCTAACTGCTAATGCCCCCGCTGTCACCCCTAAGATTCACTGCCCTGCCCCATGTCATCCATCTATCCGTCCCCACAGGCTCCAGCCCAGCTGCCCTGAGAAAGCCAGTTCTGGGCTTTTCTCCACAACTCCTGATGGATAGCAATCAAGAGCCACTCTTCCCAAGCCAACAAAAAACTGTCACTTTATCATCAATCCACTTTAACCATACTGATTGTCCATTATGGCCTCTTAGACTGCACCTACCATATATTTATGAAAAACACTAAGTAACTGAGTTTTTATTTTGTATGGTTTTGAGTTTTTGTACCGATCACATTGATTACCTATTTAGACAGACCTAAATATTCCTACAACCTGGAGATGACCAACACATATAATCCCCCACCACACACACACTTCACCACGTCCCTGCCACCAGGAATAGGGCACTCTAGCTTTTGCCCCGTGGGAGCACGGCTGACACGGACACTGCTCTGAACTCTGTGGATCCTCTGACACCACAGCACTTCCTGAAAACACAGACAGGAAGTAGCAGAAAATACCTCTCCTATCACAGGTCCAGGAAGGCTGGAAAGCTAGAGGTGATCCATTCCACTTAATTAAATCCAATTCCATTCAGTTTAACTTGGGGTATAAGACATTGACCAAACTGCAGGCTGCCACGGAGGAGACCCATCAGCAAGAGAGTGGACCTTCAGCTAACATGAGTCTCTCTCATAATCTGCCTTGCTTCAGTTCCTGTGACTTCCCAGAACTTGTCCCACACTTCCAGACTGTTGGCGTGACTTCCTACTGCAGGACTGGACTCCAGCCCAGATGCGCTGGGAAAGCTGGCCCTGAGCTTTTCTCTCCCACAACTCAAGATGTAGCTGAGCATTCTATCCCCTTGAGCCTCAAGCACATTCTGCAAATATCTATTAGTGTCATCAGCATCATTATCTAATTTATCTGCATAGCAGGCTCCAGAGTTGTTATGCTCTCAATCACTGGGTTTACTTCCCATGAGTGAATCCTGAGAGACTGAGTCTTGCTGAATGTGATGCACAGGAAGTGAGGGTGCTTGGTCCATGGTCTGACCCACTCTGTTCTTGACATTAAGGTGTTCCCTGCCATGTCTGTGAATTTCTGCATTACGCTTCTGTTCACTAGAAGGAAGCTTCTCTACAGTAACTGTACGATATTCCTCTTGTAACCAAGCACACATGTAATGTCTGGCATTCAGAAGGTGACTAATGAGGATTCCTGAGGGTCATGGAGCCATGTAACTCACCAGCACCACCACAAAGGACTGACTCCCCAGGCCTGTGTAGTTCCTGGAGTCCCCGCACTAACTATACCTATATACAAGGTCATTTATTTTCATTAACTTCATGGGGGAAATAAATTTATCTAGTTAAATGTGTCATCTAAGAAAGACTTGAAATAATAGGTCATTGACCACACACATGATATTAGCGGGAGAGATTTTTTTTAATTAATTAAATTTATTTATTTTACAGTATCATGTTGGTTTTGCCATACAATGACATGAATCCGCCATGGGTATACATGTGTTCCCCTTCCAGAACCCCCCTCCCACCTCCCTCCCGATTCCATCCCTCTACACAAGTCTAGAATCTGAAAAGGATAACTAGACTGCACCTGTTTTGAGAAAGAGATGGCAAAACAGGGGTAGAGATGACAGGATTCAAATACAGGTTGTGAGGAATGGTGACATTGCAGATGGAATTAAGGAAGCCAGTCAGAAAAACATTGTCAGACTGTAAGATTTTGGATAGGATTTACAGTCTTTCCCCTGAAAAATAAACTCTGGAGCCATGGGGATTTATCCGAGCCAGTTTTTTGAGTAGGCTTAGCTCTCACGGAACTTCACAGAAGGCCTTCTGTCATCCTTAGGGTCTTGTGGGCACAAGTAAGACCTGGGCTGTAGCTAAGACGCAGCCACCTCCATCCCAACCAGAGACCTTCCCTGGGGAAGGGTGGCAGTTCATCACATCTATGACTGAAATGTGCTCTGGGAGATTCGGAGATAGTGGGCCTTAGGCCACAACTGGAAAAACTTTGGGTCTTGCCTGTATCTCAGATTTTCATCAGAATGAAGAATCCATTTATAATAGAGTTAACCCCCACCAAATATTTTATCCCTACCAAATAGAGATTTTCCTCATAAAATTTCCTAAACTCTAGAAAAGTCAGTTTTTCATGCTTCGCATATAGAAGAGAGCTGAGTCTAAATCCCAGGTGCACTGATTATTCCAGTTATAACCAGAGAGAGGGAGGCATGTGCAGTCCCTGGCATCACAGCTCATCACAATGCAAGTCATCAACGTGGACAGAGATACTGTGTGCAGTATGCTCACCATCTGCCTTCCAGTACAAAGTCTCTTCAATAAGAAGGTGTATGCACCAGAAAACAAAAGCCCCATACAGATTCATGGTGCACCCAGATAAATAGACAATGATAACCAGGAAAAAAATATTTTACAGAAAAATACTTTTCAAAGGGCATATATTTGAAAGTTGATTACATTGTACCTAGTAAAGTCATTATCCATAGTAAATGATACACTTGACACAGCTTTGCTTGCACTTTGCCCAAGGATTTAAAAGCAGGAAGAGCTGCTGTCAAGGAAGAGCAGGCTGCCAACCTGTGGGAAGTCTTCCTTCTGCATAAGCAGACCTGGTGTAAATATGTCATAAGTTACCTAAGAAAGGGAAGGTGTTCTATTCACTCTGCGTTGCAAGAACTTCACACTCTCTGATGAAATGGAGGGGGGAAAAAGGAGGAAAAGACAGAGAAGGAGAATGATTGTTCATCAAAACAAAATACTTCCTTCTGGATTTCAGGCTTGCCCAAAGCAGGAAGAGATAACAACCCCAGGGTTGTTTGATACCAGAGGAAATGAGGATGCCTGCATGAGTGATCAGGGCACTCCCAATGAGGCCAGACTGCTTGCTGATCATTTATTCAGACTGGATCCTGCTGCCAAGCCACTGTCTATTTTATTCTCTTACTTGCATCAATTTCATCATCAACCTCAATATGACAGGTGGGGTGACATGGCATTCATGCTTAGAGGGCGCTCTCACCTCTCCTGGAACACGTGGCACCCTGTGTGTAAGGCCTTTCCGCCCGTGGGACCTCGGTCTGGATAGAAGCCAGTCACATGTCTCTCCATACAGCCCCATCCCAGCTCCCCGGAGTTATAGGCACTTCTTCACGATCACCTTGCTCTCTGTTCTTAATGCATCCTTGAGTATTTGGGGAGTTTTTACTAAGTATATGAGCCCACATTTTTATCAGGACTCTCTTGGAGCGAAGCAGTTCATAAAGTGAATGGGGTTTACGCATGCATGGAAGGATAAAGGAACAGATGCATAAGCGAATGGTGAAGGGATGAGTGAATGGCACAGATAAATTTTCCCAGATGTAGAAAGTGAGTTGAACTGAGAGGTTTTGTGGAGAATAAGTATAAAGTATAAAAAGAGCTCTCTGGATGTCAGTCAACAAGTAGAATTTAGATGTATAACACAGTCACTCACCTCTGCTCCCTGACTTGTGCTCCACAATCACTCTTTATAAAGACTGGAGATCTTATCAAATAAAGTAATTATCCTCAAACCTATCAGAAAGATAATGGAAATATTTTCTCCAGTTTTACAGAGTCATATTCACACGCTATTAAATTTATTCATTTAGAGTACTCACTCCCATCTTGATAGCATGTTCATGGAGCTGTACAACCACCAGAACAAACCAATCTTAGAACTTTCTTGGCATCCCCCACAAAAAACCCCAGACACATGAGCATCGCTTTCTTGATGGTACCCTTTGATACACAAGATTTTAATTTTGATGATGTTCAGTCTGTCCTTTTACTTCTGGTGCCATGTGTAAGAAACCATGGTCATGGAGGTTTGCTCCTGTTTTCTTGTGGGAGTTTCACTGCTTTAGCTCCAGGCCATTTTGAGCTGATTTCTGAGTATTCAAGAGGCAGAGGTTCAAATTCATCCTATGCATGTAGATATCCAGTTGTGCCAGAACTGTTTATTAACAAGACCCTTCTCTCTCCACTGAATGAACATGACACTGCCAGTATCAATCAATTCAGCATAAATGTGAAGGTTTAGTTCTGAACTCTCAACTATGTTCCAATAATCTATGTATCTATCCTTATGCCAGTATTTCAACATCTTTATTACTGTAGCTATGCAGTACATTTTGAAAGCAGGAAGGGTGACTCCTCCAACAATATCCTTTCTTAAAATTATTTTGACTGTTATGAGTCATTGGCTTTTCATATGAATTTTACGAGCAGCTTGCAGTTTCTGTAAAAACCTCACTAGCATTTTTATAGGGTTACAATGAATCTGTAGATTAGTGCAGGGAGTACCGCAACCTTAGTAAAGTTCAGTCTTATGACTGATGAAAACTGGTTGTCCATTTTAAAATACTTCAATTTCTTTCGAACAGTTTTGTATTTTTCAGTATCTCCCATGTACAGGAGAAGTTTTTTTTTTTTCTGTTACGTGTTATGTTCTATATGTGTCTCCTAAGCCTAGTTGTTTTACGATATTGTTCAAATCTTCTATTTTCTCATTGATCATCTGTCTAGTTATTTTATCCATTATTGAAAAGCCATTATTGAATCTCCAACTAAATTGTTGACTTATCTCTCTCTTTAGTTCTGTCAGTTTTTGCTTAATGTATTTTGAGGATAAAGCTTTAGGTACATCTGTGTTTATAAACACATATATATCTCATTAATTAACACTCCTATCATTATAAAATTTGTCTTTGTCTCAGTAACAGCTTTGTCTTAAAATTAATTTTTCTGATTGACTATTGTTCTCCCAGCCCCATATTAATTAAACTTTGCATTGTATACTTTTTCTGCATTTTATTTTTCAACTTACTTGTCTCTTTAAAATGGCAAGTGTTTCTGCTATAAGCAGCATACTGTTGAATCATATTTATTTCTTATCCATGTTGCTAATCTTTGCCTTTTGATTGAGGTTTTAGTCATTCAAATTTTATATACGTACTAAGGTAGTACTTGTATCTGTCATTTTGCCATTTGTTTTCCACATGTTCTTTGTCTCTTTTTTTTTTTTTTTTAACTGATCCACTCCTGTTTGTTTCAGCTTTTCAAGTAGACCTACTCTGGTGTATTTTTTAAACTCCCTTGTTTCTTTCACTGCACTCTTTTTCAGTTATATTCTTACTAGGTGCCCTGGAGATGACAATTAACATTTCAATTTAAAACAATCTAGTTCACATTAATAATAATTTAATTTAAACAATAATCAAAATCTTTGCTCTAATACACCTCTATTTCTTCCCCACTCATTTGTATTATTATTATTACCATACAAACTACATTATTATGCATTACAAGGTCATCAAACTGTTTTATACTCACAGCTTTATGCAGTTATATTTAAAACAGGTAGGACAAAGAAAAATAATAACCAAAATCACATTTACAATGCCTTTCATAATACCAGTACATTATTTTTTCTTAATCTCTTTGTATTTGAGAAACTATTTACTGTCCTTTCACTTCAGCCTGAAGGTTCACTTTAATAAATATTAAGAGCATGCCCACTAGCCTCTTAGTGTTTTTTTTTTTTCCTGTAAGTGTTTTAATTTTTCCTTTTTTATTGAAGATGAGTTTACCTGCATATAGAACTTTTAAACAATGCTGTTTTTCTTCCAGTGCTCTGAAAATGTTTTCTCATGTCTTCTGGCTTCCATGGTTTCTGATGAGAAGTTAGCCATTGATCTACTTAAGACAGATATAAGTCACTTGTATATAAGTCACTTCTACGTGTCGAGAGACAGGTCCTTTTGAGTTTATTCTACTTGGAGATGACTGAGTATCTTAAAGGTGAAGCTAATATATTTTACCTTTGTCTTTTCCTTCTCTCTCTCTCTCTGTATTTACCATGCTGTATTTTATACATGCAAGCTTCATATTGTCGCACACATAGTTGAAGTTCTGTTCATTTGTATTCATTGCTTTTTCTTTCTGTTTCTCAAGCTGTGTTATCTGTACTACCTATTTTTAAGTTCCTTGATTGTTTCTTCTGCTGTCGAATCCCTCCAGTAAAATTTTTATTTCAATTATTTTACTTTATAACACTGGAACTTCAGGTCTTTAATTTTTTTATTTATTGATTTTATTTATTTATTTATTTATTTATTTTTATTGTTTTTGCCATACATTGTCATGATATCACCATGGGTTTACATATGCTTCCCCTCCGGAACCCCCCCCCCCCCCCCCCCCCCCCCCCCCCCCGGGAAATCTCGCTGTACCAGCCCCGAGCATCAATCCTGGGCTGGCGATTGATTAGACACATGACAATTAACATGCTTCAGTGCCCTTCTCCCATATCATCCCACCCTTACCCTCATCCACAGAGTCCACGAGTCTATTCTATACATCTGCGTTCCTTTTGCTGTCTCGCATGTTGGGTTCTCGTTACCGTCTTTCTAAATACCATATATATGCGTTAATATACTGTATTGTTGTTTTTGCTTCTGGCTTACTTCACTCTGGATAATGGGCTCCAGTTTCGTCCATCTGAGTAGAATTGCTTCAAATGAATTTTTTTTTAATGCTGAGTAATATTCCTTTTGTCTTTTAGACATATTAAGGTTGATTTAAAGTCTCTTCCTACTAAGTCTCAAGTCTGGGAGCCTTCACAGCATTTGTTATCTCCTTTCTTCTCCTTGTGTATGCATCATAATATTCTGGGTTTTTTTTCCATGTCTCAGTTTTTTTTGTTGTTGTTTAAAATTGGATACTATATAATAACTTGTCTAGTGTCACATTCTTGATACCCTCTCATACCATCAAGGTTTCTTGATGCTGTTATTATTGTTGTTCTTTATTTAACTTCTTGGAAAACATACAGAATTTCCTGAAGTTTGTGGCCACTGAACTTTTTTCTAACATTTTCTTTTAAGTTCTTGTTACTACTTTAAAGTTTGGTTTCCTAGGAGGCACACCTTAGTCATTATAATTTACTGGTGAACAAGTGACTGGTTAAATTTTCTTAAGTGCCAATATAGATTGTCCAGGCCAGAACACTGGAGTGGGTAGCCTTTCCCTTCCCCAGGGGATCTTCCCAACCCAGGGATCGAACCCAGGTCTCCCACACTGCAGGATTCTTTACCAGCTGAGTCACCAGGGAAGCCCAAGAATACCAGAGTGAGTAGCCTATCCCTTTGCCAGTGGATCTTCCTGACCCAGGAATCAAACCAGGGTCTCCTGCATTGCAGGTAGATCCTTTACCAGCTGAGTTTTCAGGGAAGCCCCTTTTATGTTTTAGAGTATGTTTAATATTATGATTAACACTATGAATAGATTTTAGACACTTGCCAGGCTATATCTTTTGGATTATTAGTATCAGAAATAATAGAAAATATATATACAACTCTAACTGGCATTTCAGCATATTTTCTGTTGCCAGAAACAAAACAAATAAAATATAATTCAGTCTGGTTCATGTAATAAAGGGGATTTGTTAGTTTAAATAAACAGAGAGTTGTAAGAAACAAAGAAATGCAGATTTATAGAACAGTCTTTTGGACTCTATGGGAGAGGGCAAGGGTGGGATGATATGGGAGAACAGCATTGAAATATGTAAATTATCATCTGTGAAATCAATCGCCAGCCCAGGTTTGATGCTTGATACAGGGTGCTCAGGGCTGGTGCATTGGGATGACCCAGAGAGAGGGAATTGGGAGGGAGGTGGGAGGGGGGTTCTGGAAGGGGAATACATGTATACCCATGGTGGATTCATGTCAAAGTATGGCAAAGCCAACATGATAATGTAAAGAAAATAAAAACTAAACAAATAAATGCTAGTTTCCACTTAAAAAATAAATAAAATAAACAGAGAGTTGATGAGCAGGCAGTCTTTGTGTGTGGTTTGTCAGCAGTGCAATGACATCATAAAGACTCCAGTCTCTGCTCACTTCCTCTGCTTTGCTCCTGTGACACTGAGTTTATTGCAACACCAGCACCACTTTAGTTCAGAGCAGCTATGGAGATACTTGCTTTTTCATCACCTACTGCTAGGAATGGAGGATTTCTTCTGGAAGTTATTTCAAGAGACTGAGGAGTTGTTGTTCAGTCACTAAGTCCTGACCAACTCTTTGTCACCCCATGGACTGCAGCATGCCAGGCCTCCCTGTCCTTCACCATCTTCCACTGTTTGCTCAAACTCATGTCCGTTGAGTAGGTGATGCCATCCAACCATCTCATCCTCTCTCACCTCCTTCTCCTCCTGCCCTCAATTCTTCCCAGCATCAAGGTCTTTTCCAATGAGTTGGCTCTTTCCATCAGGTGGCTAAAGTATTGGAGCTTCAGCATCAGACCTTCCAATGAATATTCATGATTGATTTCCTGTAGGACTGACTGATTTGATCTCCTTGCTGGTCATAGGACCCTCAATAGTCATCTCCAGCACTACAGTTGGAAAGCATCAATCCTGACATCTCCACATGTACAATATAGGACCAGGTGAAGTCACATGCCAGTCACTGCAACAGTAAGTACTGCCTATAGATGGGATGAGGGACTGGGAGATTCATCCCTTTCTACAGTCATAAAGGAGTCAACATTACCAAAAGTAAATGGGCTGGGTGGGGGGGGGGGGGCGCGTGAGGGAGGGCCGGGCCAGGAGCTGAATAGGGAAGGGCAAGCCCATTATCCAGGAAGAATCATACTACATGCAGGTCCTATGGATCCTGACAGAAGTCTTAATTCCCAGTAACCATGGCTCACCACTGTCATCCTACTGAGATTGAGGAAGCCAACAGCCTTTGTTACAAATATTTTAAGTGACTATTTTCCCAAATTTACTAGGAATTCCAGAATTAAATTCTTTGGAGCTTAGTAATTCCCAATTTATATGATGTCTGCTGACCTAACAAGATAAATCTTTGGGGCAGAAGAAAGGGTAGAATTTAAGCAGTTGTATTATCACTATTACAACCACTTACATTGTTATACTAAGGTTTTGTGTGCATCATCAAAATCATTAATGGCAAATGCACATTGCTCTAATAAAATACAGAGATTCAGGTTAAAAGACATTAAATAATGTCCCTGGGATCCCAATATACGTGCTGCTAACCACTATCATAATGTGTACCCTTCTGTAAATGTGAAAATCAAACAGGAATAAAAGTTCTAAATAACTCTGGATCTCTGGCAAAGTCTTCTACCTGGGGCAATAACCCTGGGTCAACCACAGTGAAGTTCATGTCCCCCCTACTCTTCTGGGCTAGGACCAGACACGAGACAGGATGGAGACACCTGGAGACCCATGATTTAATTCTCACTGAGAGTGCCAAGTGAGCAAGCAATTTTCATTTGGGCATTTTCCAGAAAGAAAATGACCAAATCATTTTTAATCTCCCCTAGAGGTATTAGCACAGTGTTCTAATATATGCAAGAATAGCTCCTCTTGCAGGGGAAAAAAGGAAAATATTAAGTAATTCAACAATAAAAATGTCTCTCTTCTAAATTGAATTTTCTCTTAAGAGGAAAAGGTAAATTTTACACAATAATCTTGCTTTTTAACTAAATTAAGACAAATCTTTCCAAGGTAATTACATCAAAATTTTGAAATGCATTATTTTATTCTTTAACTTAAATTTTTATTTTAAATTCAGTAAAATAGAAACTGTTTAGTACTAGTACTTAATGCAAAAATGGTGATTGCATCTAGATTTTGAGAAGATTTTTCCAAAGTATTTGTTTTTCTCATGAGACCAATGCAATTGTTTTGGGGGGGAAGCATTAATATTTTATCTTTAGTAGTTAATAATAATATTTTATGCAGTAAGAGAAATAATTTTCTTGCCCTTTATTTTAAACAAATACAAAATGCCATGACACTTTTCACATAACTGCTTTATTGAGATATAATTGCTGCTGCTACTGATAAGCCACTTCAGTCGTGTCTGACTCTGTGGGACCCTATAGACAGCAGTCCACCAGGCTCCCCTGTCCCTGGGACTCTCCGGGCAGGAACACTGGAGTGGGTTGTCATTTTGTTCTCTGATGCATGAAAGCAAGTGAAAGTGAAATCACCTAGTCGTGTCCAGTTCTCTGAGACCCCATGGACTGCAGCCCACCAGGCTCCTCCATCCATGGGATTCTCCAGGCAAGAGTACTGGAGTGGGCTGCCATTGCCTTCTCCAGAGATATAATGGCTATACCATTAAAGTCCCCTTTTAAGAGTATACAGTGCAGTGGTTTTAGTCTGTTCATACACTTGTGCAACTATTACCACAGTTTAGTTACAGAACATTTTCATCACCCCAAAAGAAACCTTTGTACCTAGTAAGCAGTCACTCACATCTCCACCTCCCACCAGCCCCTGAAAACACAAGTCTACATTCTGCCTTTATAGGCTTGCCTAGTCTAGATTTCTCATACAAATGGAATCATGGGCAGTCTTGTGGAACAGCTTCCTCCACACAGCACAGCATCACGTTTGTTATGTCGTAGCAGCATGAGTATACCACTCCTCCCTATGGTAGCGTCTGACTCTTTGTGACCCCATAGGCTATACAGTCCATGGAATTCTCCAGGCCAGAATATTGGAATGGGTAGACTTTCCCTTCTCCGGAGGATCTTCCCAACCCAGGGATCAAACTCAGGTCTCCCACATTGCAAGTGGATCCTTTACCAGCTGAGCCACAAGAGAAGCCCAAGAATACTGGAGTGGGTAGCCTATCCCTTCTCCAGCAGATCTTCCTGACCCAGGAACTGAACCAGGGTCTCCTGCATTGCAGGCAGATTCTTTACCAACTGAGCTATCAGGGAAGCCCTTATGGCTGTTCAGTGTATCACTATTTATGTGAGTTTCCTTATCCATTAGCCTGTTAATAAATGTTTGGTTTGTACCCACCCTTCAGTCATTATAAACCTGGGTCTCCTGCATTGCAGCAGATTCATTACTGTCTGAGCCACCAGAGAAGTCACATCATAAATAACGCTACTACAAATGTTTTGTACAAGATTTGTCTGAATATACATTTTCATTCCTCTTGGGTATACATGCAGTAGTGGAACTTCTAAGTCATAGGATAGTTTTTATTTTGTTATTATTACAAACAATGCTCGTATCTACCAAATTTGGAGGAGGTACTGAGGGTGATCTCTTAAACAATTTTAAGAACTGAAACCTGAACAAGGTTCTCAGCAAACTGAGCATTCCCCCAATACTGTTAGATTTATTTACAAAACATAGGGATATAGTGTACTAAGGTATTAAAATTATGTTCATGATTTTTATTGTTGAACTTAAATGCCTGTTCATATTATAAAATATTGTATGTTTTTAGTTTAAAATATTCCCATCACCATAGTCAGAAATAGTCAATACTAAATTTTCAAAGTCATTTTTTTTCTATTTCTTTAACAATTCAACGGATTTTTAGTCAGATGTACACTTTTCACATTTACTAAAATATTAACTGCTTTTACATCAATTCCCAACAGATAAATCTTCTCAGTCAATTATATTTCAACTAACAAACATTACTATGTGTGATGGAAGTATAGAGAACCTTCAAAGTAAAAATACATTTCATCACCAATAACTTATTTTTAGTCACAATATACCAAGTATGAACCATTAGTAATATATACAAATAAAGGATGTCATCCATGTTTCCCAGAAGGTCGCATTACAGTTGAAGAGACAATATAAAGAAAAAGAGGGGAAAAAAAAATACAGTAGAATGTCCTGATGGCTAAACAGTAATAGCATTGCATTCCACTATTTAGATGAGGATGAAAATATCTGAAGTAAGATCTTTTAAAAAATACCAATTTTTTTTGATGCATCACTTTCCTAAATGGTTTAATCTCAGCACTTCAATTTGCCCCTCTGTTTCTTCATAGTTTCCAGAGTATTATTCAGTAACAGAATTTTTCAATATAATAAAATGTCTAGAGTTAGAGGTGATGAACACATAACAAGCATGATAAGCAAGGAGGCACCAACTGGAAGGAGCCTTGGTCCTGGAGCCCAAACCTCAACCCCTGGCCTGAATCATGGCTTCACTACCTACATCACCTTTGGCAAGCCCTCAGTTCCCTGAGCTGAGTGTCCTTATCTACACAGTGGAGTTCAGGCCCCTGCTTTCTTCACATGGGAGTTATATAAATCAAATAAGCTGGTATTTGTGAAATGACTTTATAAACCATAACTTTTGCTGCAAATGACTGTGTAACCTTGCACAAGTACTTGCCTTGGCACCTACATTGCCTCTGGACATGGAGAGGGACTCTACTCCATCCTCCACAAGCTGTAATCCATTCACAACTTAGGCCAGGAGACCTCCCCTGGGTTTGTAGCTCTCTCACTCACACTGGGCTCTGAAAACTCACAAAGAGACCTGTCCTGTGTGCAGGGAGGAGTTAATGGTCCACAAAGCCCTAAGACCGGTTGAGGCCACAAGAGTGATAGTGAGCCAGGGTATGGACAAAATTAGGTGATAGAAAGTGAAAGTGAAAGTCATTCAGTCATGTCCGACTCTTTGCAACCCCTTGGACTACACAATCCATGGAATTCTCCAGGCCAGAATACTGGAGTGGGTAGCCTTTTCCTTCTCCAGGGGATCTTCCTAACCCAGGGATCGAACCCAGGTCTCCCACATTGCAAGTGGATTCTTTACCAGCTGAGCCACAGGGGAAGCCCATAATTAGGTGATAAACTATCTAGAAAGACAACCGTGCCACTTGGCAACTATACTCAGATGCCTTCAAAGGGCCAAAAGTTCAGGCATGGTGGAATCGTTCCCTTCAATCGGCTAAAATAAATATATGTATGCCACCAACAAGAAGGAGAACCTCTTTTCAAAATCCACAGTAGACTAACAGGATTGGAATGAAGTACATTAAATGAGAAGCAGGGTGCAGTTATTTCCAACTATATTTATAAACCACAAGCTCTAGTCTCTCATGCGTTTATGCAACATGAGGGGCAGAAAAGTGTAAAAGCTTGGTGTATTGGAGCCAAGGTGAATATTTGATGTTGCTTATGGGAAGTAACGCATAAACTGTGATACCTGCATTATCTCAAGTCAGGCTCAACACTGAAGTTTCCTTTCCACAAAAACATTAAGTTCCCCATGATGTGACAGATGAAGAGGCTTTTGAAGGGATAAAGACATGCAGAGCTAAAATACATCACAAGAAAGAGAAAGACATTCCAGGATAACAGGAAGGGGCAGGCATTTTCTGAGTGCAAATGAACTCCTGAAGCATTTCTGCTAATTTAAAAACTTGGAATAATTAGAATTGATAGATTTTTAGGAATATAGTTGATGGCACATGGGCTTAAAATCTGAACTGGGAAAATGGCATTCAGAAAAATGTTAAAGACTCTTCGCTGTAGATATTAAAAGCCTGGATCAAAGCAATCAATCACTTCAACACAAATGGCAAAAGGCAAGAACAGAAGCAGATCTTGGAGCCTGAACTATGAAAAGAGGACATCTGGACAGCTTGGCACAGTGCTAGCTGTTATGGTCAGCACTGAATGAAAAAAAAAGAAAAAACATTAAATGAACGAGCAGACTTTTTCCCAGCCACATCAGGCTACGGTTTTACTTGTCTTACAGCAAAGAGTGATTAGATGGAAACGGCAGCTATAATGAATTGATCAATTCAGCAGCATTTATGGAGGCAGGAACTGATCTGGGCACTGGGGATACAGCAGGGAACAAACAGGAAAATGAGGCATTCTAGTTCTTTCGTAGTATGCATTCTAGTGAGCTACTTACTGGGTTTCATCATTTGAGAAAGCTAATTATAGTTTAGATATGCCATACATTACACACACATTGGATTAAGTATATTAGATAAAATTATTTTGGCATTGCCAAAAAGTATACAATACTGATTTCCATCTTCAAATTCAGATCAGAAAGAAACTTTGTAAGTCCCTACAAGTATCAAAGTGCTAGATATTAAAAATTCAAGGGTTATGAGAAATGCTGGTTATTAAAACTATGACTCTTTTCATAGTAGTATTGAATACTGAAAGCACTGGCATGATCAAGGGGGCAAATCTTAAAAAACATTTTGATTACTGTTAGGTCCTCTTTCCAAATAATTGTACTTTTTGAATGGTGAGTATTTTAGGAAATATTATGGTCTATTTATTTATAGGGGCTTTATTGTTTTAGAAAATATATTCTATATTTTAAGCTGTCCCTTATTTCCAAGCTTTAGAGTAACAAAATAATTCTCTCCAACACTCAAGATGAGGCTCATGGATAAAATTAGAAATGAAGGAACAGGAGAGGACAAGGACATGAGAAGGAAGAGCTCTTCCTTTAGAGAATGTTCCATCAAACGTCAGGGAGGGAAAAGAAAGCATACGGCTTCCCTTTACTGGTTCACCTTGGTATATTTATACAAGAGTAATGAGCAGCAAGATTTTTAATACTGCAAGTAATTTGGCATTCTCTTACTTCCTTGAAAAAGCTTATCACGTGGAGGAAATAAAACAGTTATTGTAAAATGGTAACTACATCCTTCTATTTCACTTAGTTTACAAGTAAAATTCAGGAAATAAGATGAAATCAATGAAAAGGGCTAAGTGGCTTGTTTTGTAAATTGGAAAACCAAAAAAATGTGAATTTCAATAGTAAATTGAATAATATATATTTTCCAGTATTGGGTTACTCTTTTGAATTTCTTTTTATTTTTTTATTTGTCTTTTCTTTTTTTTTTATTGTAACAAATTCAAGAAAGACTTTCTTCTTTACAATATTGTATTGATTTTGCCATACATTGACATGAATCCGCCATGGGTATACATGTGTTTCCCTTCCAGAAACCCCCTGCCACCTCCCTCCCGATTCCATCCACCTGGGTCATCCCAGTGCACCAGCCCTGAGCACCCCGTATCATGCATTAATCCTGAGCTGGCGATTCATTTCACATATGATAATTTACATGTTTCAATGCCATTCTCCCATATCATCCCACCCTCACCCTCTCCCATAGAGTCCAAAAGACTGTTCTATACATCTGCATCTATTTTGCTGGCTCGCATACAGGGTTATTGTTACCATCTTTCTAAATTCCATATATATGCATTACTATACTGTATTGTTTTTCCTTCTGGCTTACTTCACTCTGTACAATAGGCTCCAGTTTCATCCACCTCATTAGAACTTTTGAATTTCTAAGGCTTTTTTTTCTCTTAAAATTTGAGTTTACACATTTTTCTTGTCAGTGTGAAGCTGTAGACTCAGTGAAACTCAGAAAATACTTTAGTTTAAAGGAATGGGCATTTACATCTAGAAAAACTTTAAAACTCTTGGTAGATATATCTTAAGCATCAGGCTTCCCAGGTGGCACTAGTGGTAAAGAACCCACCTGCTGATGCGGGAGACTTAAAGACTTGTGTTCAATCCCTGGATCAGGAAGGTCCCCTGGAAACAGAAATGGCAACCTACTCTAACACTCTGCCTGGAGAATCCCATGGATAGAGAAGCCTGGCGGGTTACAGTCCATAGGGTCACAAAGAGTCAGACTCAATGACTTAGCGTGCACACACTCACCTTAATCATCAATTAATACGAAAGATAAAAGGCCCTCCAGCAGCAGGGATAAGCGGTGGCCTGCTATGAAAAGGTCAGTGATGTCCGAGTGCACAGGACACCCAGGGACTTCGAGGACACACAGAAAGAGTTCCAGAGTCATCCTGCTCTGAGCACAGATGACAGCGTCTAGTTTGGCAGTATCCCGAACATTTTTGTAGCAGTATTCTTGGGTACTGACTAGATAGTGTGTCTGTGTTCCATGAGGGGGAAACACGGCTGGATAACTGTGCAAAATCACTCAACTGCTGAAAGCTCCTAGAGAAAACCACACAGCTGCACTCTTGATGCCACCATTATTTTACGGTTTCCAAACTCAACTGGCTTCTCAACTCTGCTCACCAATCCTTCCACATAAACACTGTCTCCAGTTCTCAGCAGATGTATTTTCCAGTTTCCCCATTCTTCACCGAGTTATAACTGTGTGGCCAGATTTATTCTCAGGAAATAACCTTATTTCCAATTTTCCTTTAAAAAAGTCATCTAAAAATAATATTTATTACAAATCCAAAAATACATAGAGAGCTGCATCCATTCTTTCTTTTTTAATTTTCTGTTTTACACTATAATTGAGTCACCTTGTTTACTTCAAAATTGAACCTTCATCAGACTTTGAGATTTTTCTACTCTGAAATTTTTGAAATCTCATCAATCATTTCTCTTTCTCTAATTCATATCTCCCATTCAATTGGTATTTCTCAATCTACCAATTCTCTCATCTTAAAAAAAAAGCCACATACAAATCACCTTTACTATTAGACCTCAATATTCATATTTAAATATGAGGTGATATTGGTTAGGCAATTACTATATTTTTCTCTAGCACCGACATCCAACATCTACTACTTAAAAGATCTACAAGGCTTCAAGGTAAAAAAAAAAGTGTCCTACACTGTTTCTTAAGATCTGAGATGATCTATTAATATATGCAATCAAGGAATGTCCACTGTGATCTTTAATAAACTATCTTTGATTTCTCCTCTAACCCACTCACTGTCTTACACTCCTGACATTTCCATCACAATCGCTATCATCTTTTATCTCATTACAATGAGGCATTCTCTAGGCTCAGAGGGAAAGAAATTGGTATTATAATTAAAAAATGAGGGGATTAGATAAGCTTTAACAGTTTTTCAACTTTGAAATAATGTTTATTTCATTGTATTATCTTAATCCAATACAAAGCTCTTTATAATATTCCTTAGTAAGAAATATGATCTTGAGAATTATACTTAATATTTGATGATCAATAGAAAAGAATTTATTTTTTCATGTCTCATTTATACCATTTGAACAAAGCATATCATGAAAAATAATGCTATGTGTGTATGCATATGCTTAGATCTATGTATATATAAATATCTATATCTCTATCCATTCACATATTCATGACAATCTAAAGCACGTAGTTCAGTTCAGTTCAGTCGCTCAGTATTGTCCGACTCTTTGTGACCCTATGAATCACAGCATGCCAACTGTGCTCCCTATCCATCACCAACTTCCGGAGTCCACCCAAACCCATGTTCATTGAGTCAGTGATGCCATCCAGCCATGTCATCCCCTTCTCCTCCTGCCCCCAATCCTTCCCAGTATTAGAGTCTTTTCCAATGAGTCAACTCTTCGCATGAGGTGGCCAAAGTATTGGAGTTTCAGCTTCAACATCAGTCGTTCCAATCAACACCCAGGACTGATCTCCTTTAAGATGGACTTATTGGATCTCCTTGCAGTCCAAGGGACTCTCAAGAGTCTTCTCCAACAAGATGCAGCAAACTGCAGATAGTATAATGAGTACACTAAGGGACTAGAAGACTTCTCATCTAGAGAGGTGAGAAGGATACAGAAGGGGAAGTTCTCCTCTCATATGTATAAAATTCAGTTATTCTCAACAGCAATATGATAGTTCACCTGACATTTCACCGATTTGTTAACCAACACTCCCTCTCTTCAACATAGAGCCTATAGAGGAGCAATTTCCAATTTCCTCACCTTAGGATAAAAAGACCTTGACCCATTCTCTTTGATCTCCATAAAAATGTAATAATGGTAAATGCCCACATAAAAGCATATAGTGGCTAGTAAGGATCCTGAATATTCATTGGAAGGACTGATGCTGAAGATGAAGCTCCAATACTTTGGCCACCTGATGTGAAGAGCTGATTCAGTGGACAAGACCCTGATGCTGGGAAAGATTGAAGGCAGGAGGAGAAGGGTATAACAGAGGATAAGATGGTTGGATGGCACCACCAAATCAATGGACATGAGTTTGAGGGAGTTCCAGCTGGTGATGGACAGGGAAGCCTGTCCAAAGAGTCAGACACAACTGTGACTGAACTGAATTGAGGGATTTTGAGCATGTAATATGTAGATAAGGATAAGATATTCCTGGAGAAATAATACTCAGCTTTCAAGTTCCCAATGTCTATACGTACTCATGCTCTAGTAAAAAGTGAAGTATAAAAAAATCACAATATATTAATAAATACTACTGGTTGATCCACAAAAAGTTGATTTGAGCATTTCTGTGGACTTCTTATTTATTAAGAATAAATTTTTAGCTTTAAGTTTTGAATTATGTCTGTAAATTAATGGTTGAGATAATACATACAACCTAACTGTCCTCAAGAGATCCATTAAAAGGTAAAACCCACTCTCACCCAACAGGGGACAGTAAAGGGTTTTAATTAGGACAGATGTACTTAGAATTCCACCTTTTTGCTGATGGCAGGCACTATCATGAAAGCCAATTTAAAGGCTGTTCCAACACTTCCCATCTGTCAGTACAAACATGTGGGAGTTTGTTTCCAGTTAGCTGGTTTTCTAAAGCTCTTTGTGTTCACGTAGGACTTTCATCCATCAAGTTTTACCTTATGATTAGGTACCTCAAGAATGTTAAAAGCTAACATGCTTCATCCACATAGAAAATCCCATGTAACAAAATGTTGATTCTCAGACTATGCTGTTGTTGTTTAGTCACGAAGTCATGTCTGACTCTTTGCAACCCCATGGACCACAGCACACCAGGCTCCTCTATTCACAGGATATCCCAGGCAAGAACAGTGGAGTGTGTGCTGCATTTCCTCCCCCAGGGGATCTTCCCTTCCCAGAGATGGGACCCGCTTCTCCTTCATTCCTTTGACAGTAAATGGGTAACCTAACTAGTTTCCTGAGTTCTGTGAGCAGTTCTAGCAAATTAGTTGGACCCAAGGAGGGGTTATAAAAACCCCTGATTTGTAGCCAGCTGGTCAGAGGCACAGGTGACAACCTGGACATGCAGTTGGCATCTGAAGTGGGGGCAACTTGTAGAACTGAGCTCTCTACCTGAGAGACCTGACACTCTCAAGGAGACAGTGTCAGAACTGAGGTAAACTTGTGGGAACCTGATCAGTGCCCACTGAGAGTTTGAGAATTGCTGGGTGGTGCAGTTGTGGCTCTGAGCATGAAGTGATAAGATCAGTGAGCAGTGGCTCAGAGGATCTGAATCTCAGTGGATCAGTGGATCTGAACTGTGGCTCAGATCATGAACTCCTTATTGCCAAATTCAGACTTAAATTGAACAAAGTGGGGAAAACTACTAGACCATTTAGGTATGACCTAAATCAAATCCCTTATGATTTTACAGTGGAAGTAAGAAATAGATTTAAGGGACTAGAGAAGCAATTTCCAATTTCCTCACCTTAGGATAAAAAGACCTTGACTATGGATGGCGGTTCATGACACTGTACAGGAGACAGGCATCAAGACCACCCCCAAGAAAAAGAAATGCAAAAAAGCAAAATGACTGTCTGAGGAGGCCATAAAAATAGCTGTGAAAAGAAGAGAAGTGAAAGGCAAAGGAGAAAAGGAAAGATGTACCCATTTGAATGCAGAGTTCCAAAGAATAGCAAGGAGAGATATCAAAGCCTTCTTCAGTGATCGGGGCAAAGAAATAGAGAAAAATAATTGAATGGGAAAGACTAGAGATCTCTTCAAAAAAATTAGAGATACCAAGGGAACATTTCATGCAAAGATGGGCTCGATGAAGGACAGAAATTGTATGGACCTAACAGAAGCAGAAGATATTAAGAAGAGGTGGCAAGAATACACAGAAGAACCGTAAAAAAAAAAAAAAAAAGATCTTCACGACCCAGATAATCCCAATGGTGTGATCACTCACCTAGAGCAAGACATCCTGGAATGTGAATTCAAGTGGGCCTTTGGAAGCATCACTATAAGCAAAGCTAGTGGAGGTGGTGGAATACCAGATGAGCTATGTCAAATCCTGAAAGATGATGCTGTGAAAGTGCTGCACTCAATATGCCAGCAAATTTGGAAAACTCAGCAGTGGCCATGGCTGGAAAAGGTCAGTTTTCATTCCAACCTGAAAGAAAGGCAATGCCAAAGAATGCTCAAACTACCACACAGTTGCACTCATCTCACACACTAGTAAAGTAATGCTCAAAATTCTCCAAGTCAGGCTTCAACAGTATGTCAACTATGAACTTCCAGATGTTCAAGCTGGACTTAGAAAATGCAGAAGAACTAGAGATTATATTGCCAACATCCGTTGGCCCATCAAAAAAGCAAGAGAGTTCCAGAAAAAACATCTATTTCTGCTTTATTGACTATGTCAAAGCCTTTGACTGTGTGGATCATAATAAACTGTGGAAAATCCTTAAAGAGATGGGAATATCAGACCACCTGACCTGCCTCTTGAGAAAACTGTGGTACATATACACAATGGAATACTTCTCAGCCATTAAAAAGACTTCATTTGAATCAGTCCTACTCAGGTGGACGGAACTGGAGCCTATTATCCAGAGTGAAGTAAGCCAGAAGGAAAAACAAAAATACAGTACACTAATGCATATATATGGAATTTAGGAAGATGGTAACAAGAACCCTGCATGCGAGACAGCAAAAGAAACGCAGATGTATAGAACAGTCTCATGGACTCTGTGGAAGAGGGCAAGGGTGGGATGATATGGGAGAATGGCATTGAAACATGTTAATTATCATATGTGAAATCAATCAGCAGCCCAGGTTTGATGCTCAGGGCTGGTGCACCGGGATGACCCAGGGAGAGGGAATCGGGAGGGAGGAGGGAGGGGGGTTCTGTAGGGGGAGCATATGTATGCCCATGGCGGATTCATGTCAATGTATGGCAAAACCAACACAATAAAGTAAAGCAAATTTAAAAAATCAATAAATAAAATAAATAAAAAAGAAGCAACAGTTAGAACTGGACACAGACTGGTTCCAAATTGGAAAAGGAGTACATCAAGGCTATATATTGTCACCCTACTTATTTAACTTATATGCAGAGTACATCATGAGAAATGCTGGGCTGGATAAAGCACAAGCTGGAAATCAAGATTGCTGGGAAAAATATCAATAACCTCAGATATGCAGATGACACCACCCTTATAGCAGAAAGTGAAGAACTAAAGAGCCTCTTGATGAAAGTGAAAGAGGAGAGTGAAAAAGTTGGCTTAAAGCTCAACATTCAGAAAACTAAGATCATGGCATCCAGTCCCATCACTTCATGGCAAATAGATGGGAAAACAGTGGAAACAGTGGCTGACTTTATTTTGAGGGGCTCCAAAATCACTGCAGATGGTGACTGCAGCCATGAAATTAAAAGACACTTATTCCTTGGAAAGAAAATTATGACCAACCTAGTCAGCATATTAAAAAGCAGAGACATTGCTTTGCCAACAAAGGTCCATCTAGTCAAGTCTATGATTTTTTAGTAGTCATGTATGAATGTAAGAGTTGGACCATAAAGAAAGCTGAGCATTGAGGAATTGATGCTTTTGAACTGTGGTTTTGGAGGAGACTCTTGGGATTCCCTTGGACTGCAAGGAGATCCAATCAGTCTATCCTAAAGGAGCTCAGTCCTGGGTGTTCATTGGAAGGACTGATGTTGAAGCTGAAACTCCAATACTTTGGCCACCTAATGTGAGAACTGACTCACTGGAAAAGACCCTGATGCTGGGAAAGATTGAGGGCAGGAGGAGAAGGAGACGATAGAAGATGAGATGGTTGAGGGGCATCACTGACTCAAAGGACACGAGTTTGGGTAAGCTCTGGGAGTTGGCAATGGACAGGGAGGCCTGGCATGCTGCAGTTCATGGAGTCACAAAAAGTCAGACACGACTGAGCGACTGAACTGAACTGGGTGGTCCAGCAAATACACACAGCAGTTGGTTAATATGCAAAATCACCAGAGTAGAGATGCTGTAGTGAGTTTCCTAGCACTCAGCATAGGTCACTGTTGTCCTTCCTCCTTCTAAGCTCTCCTCTCTGCTCCACTCACATATCCTGATCTACACCACAACATAACACGGTTTCTGAAAATTCCTTATTTTCTTACATTCACAGTTGAAAACTATTACCATAACGGCACTTGGAAGTTCTCCTTAAGTATCTAGAAATCTACACCAGGTAACCCCATGAATACAAGGGCTGTGTGTACAAGTTTTAGGTCTGTGCACATTACATTCCGGCTTAGGGACAGCATGCTGTAAAGGAGGTATGCACACATATATGTACATGTGTGTGTGTGCAGGCACGCACACATGCATGCGTTTGTGTGTTACTTACTCAGTCATGTCTGATTCTTTGCAATCCCATGGACCGTAGTCTGCCAGTCTCTTCTGTCCATGGAATTCTCCAGGCAAGAATACTGGAGTGGGTAGCCATTTCCTTCTCCAGGAGATTTTCACAACCCATGGATCGAACCCATGTCTCCTGCATTGCAAGCAGATTCTTTACCATCTGAGTCATCAGGGAAGCCCAAAGGAGGCATAGTTGGGTAGTATGTATATGTGTATACATGTTGAAGGGGACCCGTATAATACTAGAGAAGTGTAGTAGAAAAAAAAATGGGGAGAATTCTTCTTCATGGGCTTCTTTTTTTTAAACAGCTCTAATGATATTATTCACATATCATAATACTCTCCTACTTAATATTATACATAATTTGTTTACAGTATTTAGAGTTGTGCAAACATCACCACTGTCTAATTTTAGATCATTTCATGAAGCCAAAAAAACCCACAATACCCATTTGCTGGCACACCCCATTCTCCCCTCCCTTGTCCCCCAGCAACTATAATCTACTTTCTTTCTCTAAGGATTTGCCTATTCTGGACATTACATATCATATAAATGGAATCATAGAATATGTGTTCTTTTGCAACTACGTAATTTCACTTAGCAAATTTTCAAGGTTCATCCATTTGTAGCATGTATCATTACTTCATTAATTTTATTGTCTGATACTCTTCCATTTCCAATTACAATTGATATTAGAGATAGTTTTGTTTAACTTCCACATACTTGTACATTTTCTAATTTTCCTTCTGATACTGATTTCTAATTTCAACACCTGTGATCTAAGAAATACTTTGATTTCAATGCCTTTTATTCTTTTTGAGTGGATTTAAATTAATTTATGAGGTCACTTATTTTCAGTCTGAATATTTTCTTTTAATATTTCTTCTAAGGCAGCTACAGGAACAAAAATGTCAGCTTTCATTTGGGGAATGGTTTTGCTTTCTCTTAATTTTTTAAACAGTTTACTTGATATAAGATTCCTACCTGACAGTTTTGTTTTGCATTTTTTCCTTTCAGTACTCTTAATTTCTTTAATTTCCTTTCAGTCATCTCACTGTCTCTGGCCTTCATCATTTCTGATGGAATGTCAGCAATAACTTTTATTAGCATTCATTTGTACATGACGAGTTAATTTTCTCTTGCTGCTTTCAAGATTCAATCTTGATCTCTGGCTTTCATTCTTTTTCTACAATGTGTCTGAGTTTGAGGATTTTTATCTTTATGTTAACTAGACTATACTGAACTCTCAAGTCTAGTTCATTTTTTTCAACCCATTTGCAAAATTTTCCACCATTATTTCTTCAAATACTATTTCTACTTCTCACTCTCCACTCATTTTGGTACTCCCATTATTTGAATATTGGTTACTTTCTGAAGTTCCTTTCATTTCCCTTCACTGTGTTTTCTGTTCTTTAGGTTGCATAATCTCTATCAATCTATCTTCAAGTTTGATTCTTTCTTCTGACAGCTCAAATCTACTAATGAGGCCACCTAGTGAATTTTTCATTGCAATTATTAATTATACTTTTCAACTCCAGAATTTCTATTTTTTAATAATTTTATCCATTTCTTTAAATTACATATTTGATGAGATAGTGTCCTGTCTTCCTTTACTTCCTTTTGTATCAATTGCATTGGTTCTTTGAACATGTTAGTAAAAGCTTCTTTGAAGTCTTTTTCTGCTAAACCTGGCATCTAAGCCTTCTCCAAAGCAGTTTGTGGGAGTTTTTTGTTCATTCGTTCATTTGTTTTCCCTTATGTATGGACCATCCCTGTCTTAGGAGAGCTTTCTTTTCCTAATTTTGTCTTGGCTGGACGGTTTCACTGAAGTGTCTCCCCCACCTCCCACCTCCCATGTGCCGTCTTTGAAGCTGCTTCTCGAAAGTCACAGCCTTGAACCTGGATGCAGCCACCCTGGGATGACCGGGGTGTTCACAGAGCTCTTTTGAGTGTCTGTCTCTCCCTGATCTCTCTGTTAAGCTGTCTATATCTGTTTGTATCATACCTAGATGTTAGTTAGCTTCCACTAATTTCAAGCTGATGATTCTATTATATTCAAAAATGCCCTAGGCACAAATTGTTCCAAAGTCTGATCTAATTAAATTTGGACTCCTTTGCAGAGGTTAACTTTGGGAATAGATTTTGAGGCTTGTTTCCAATCCCAGGAAGGTTTTTCTTCAATGTATCTTTTACTTCTCTCTGTGAAACCTTCAGATGGTGCAGAGCTTAGCCTATTGCTCTTAAGAAGCAACCATCTTTTTCTTTAATGACTAAATGAAATTTTACACAGTATGGATCAAAATAAAACCATCTTAGGTGGAAAAATGTCAATTTAATAAACCATACTCAAATTTGGTTTGCTTTGAGTTTTGTTTTGGATTTTAAGCTGAAAGTCTATAAAAGTGGGTATAAGAATTTTTTTTAATTTTTAAAGTTATGATCACCTTTGAAAAGAAACTATGATACCATCAGGAATGGGAGGAAAGTGTGTCCTCTGTCAAATTATTTTAAATCGCTGATTTGACTGTCAAAATTTAGATTGCTATAGACCAAATATGAATCTTCTTTGAACTCTATTTACTGTGTATTATATGATTATATGAAATGTTTTGAGTCATTAACTCCTTCAACTTGCAAATCTAAGGAAAAAATTTCTATTTTCACTTCTAAATAAAAGCCTAACCCACCCGAAGAAAATTCTCTGACAACTTAATAATGTTAATATTCTCTAGGAAGATAATAAGAATTATGACTTGAATATTTATCTTAATAGAATAAAAGCATTACATATGCTTTCATTTTTACAACATGTACAGTATATTTGAACCACCAATTTGTGCCTCTGTAAACTTCATTCTCAATTCCTGATTATGAAATTTTACTTCCCCCGTTATCTAATCCTAGAAGCCAGAAGGAAAGCTAATTAATTAGAATTAAATCAAAAATGCCTTTTAGATAATTTTCCTACTGGAAATTGATAAGGCAGAGGTTAAAAAATGTATTCCAACAGGAGAATAGACTACTTTCTGCTTCAGATGCATAAGAACTTAACATTATCGAAGCAGCTCACCTTTCCTGGGGGTCCCCCAGCCAAAATGTTTAATGATATTTATTGCATGGGAAGTTTGCCATTTAATTAATGAAATCAGGTAGGCAGAAATTCTTAAAACTGTACAGTACTTAGTATGGTAATCTCTTCCTGTTACAAAGGGTCAATTCTTCAATTTGCTTCGTTTGGAATTTTGTGATGCTTTTGAGGAAAAAAAAAAGGAACAAAACACAGTAATTTGGCAAGATAAGTTACACATTAAGGTTTAAAACATTAAACCTTAATCAGGTCATTCATTGATTGTTACAGGAAATAATTTATACTTGACCTCCCTCCACTGCAAGAAAATTACACTGTTTAGGAATAATAATTTTTTAAAAAGCTGGTCACAAAAATGAGTTATATTTTTAAATGTTTGTGCTTTATTCCAAATCAATTTTTTTCTTTTAAATCTATACTTGGAATAAAGTGCCCCCAAAGGAAACCAGTGGTGTGGAGGGTCAGAGAAAAGGTGATTGGAAAGGAGCAGGACAGAACTGCCCCGCACAAGCCCAAGGCGTGTCCCATCAGGGCTTCAGGGCAATGGTCTGCCCCATTCATGGTCACATCTCCTCCTGAAGAAGACTGAGCTACACTGAAGTTCCAGCTCCTCAGTGGAGCAGTGTTCTCTGCACTCCTTGGACAGGGAAGTGGGGGCGGTGAAGGCACAGGAACTGATTTCCTACATCACGTTCCTGCAAAGCTATAAGCACCAGGACACTGAGAGCCTGTGACTGGACCTCCAAGGGCTTTCTTCCACGAAGAGATCTGTGTCTCCCTCAACAGAGAAGCTGGAGGGAAAGGTATGAACAGTAAGCTACTGGCCACTTGGGACCATGGCGATCCATGTTATCTCACACACACTGCTTCACCTGCTTCTTTAAGTTCACCTCTCTCATCCATTTCTCAATAACAAAAGGCCAATAAGATTAACAATAATTACGTAGAGATTCAAACAAAAGAAAGGATTCCTTAAATATATAACATGCATATCCCTGTATCAAATGACAGAATTTGGTCTTTTTATTAAACTCAGACTAAACAATCAGTTAGGTGTTGGGACTGATATATACACACTAGTACACACCTATTGTAGAGCAAAGGGAACTTTACTCAATATTTTAGGATAATCTGTACGAGAAAAAAATCTAAAAAATAACAATGAATATATGTACATGTAGAACTGCATCACATTGCAGTACAACTGAAACTAACACAGCATTGTAAATCAACTTCAATTAAAAAAATCAAATAGAAAATAAATTGACAACCAGTTTAAAAAAGAATAAATACCATATGCATGGAGTCACATTAAATTTCACAAAAAAGTTATTTGAACTTTGAATTGCAAATGATCTGACCTTTATATTAATACTGGATGTGTCAACAGCTATCTCTTAACAAAGACTACTCAGAAGTTTTTTGTTTTTTTCTTTCAAATTCTCCCTTGTCACTTAGAGTTAAGTTTCCATAAACATACAATCACCCATCCAGGACAAGTTTCCCAGCACCAATGTGACTGCTGAGTGTAGAGCGACTGGCCTATCCAGGGCCCCACACCCCCAGGTATGAATTCCGCTGTCCCCACAGCACCTCCCAGGGGAAGCATGGGCAGAACCAGGGTTGCACACAAATAACCATTACATCGCCCTGGTTGTCTGCACACACAAGCATATGCACATGCACACACACACAGCTATACATGATCCACATCAGGGTGTGGGTGCAGAAGCAGCACAGTTGTCTTACTGGACACGCAGCCCACATGCAGAGCAGCCCCCACTCCAGAACCCAAGCCTTTGCTCCCCCCCACGTCCCCATGCAGTCTGGTCTCAAGGTCCCCAGAGCACATGGTTCCTACCAGCAGGTCCTCCTGCAAAGCCTGAGCCACTGGTCTTCGGCAGCAGCAGGCAGTGATCACCACATCCTGGTGTCCAACCTGCCTTCCTGTCCCTGTACTTCTCTTTGCCCACGGGACCCAGAGTGACACTTCAAGAGGAGTGAAATCAGCCACCCACTCTGGCTGAGAACCTGCTGGTGGCTTCAGCTGTACTTGGAATCCTGGGGGATCCCTGTCTTTGGTGCTGCTCACTGCCCCTCTTGCTGCCGGCAAACCCTCCTCATCGCTGGCTTTGTCCTGCCAATTACATTTCAGTTTAGGTCTTCCCTTCCCATGTGGCTCAGTGGTCAAGAATCCATGGGCTCTTTACCACTTTCTTTCTCAGTGGTAAAGATGTCGATTTGACCCCTGGGTTGGGAATCCCCTGGAGTAGGAAATGGCAACCCACTCCAATATTCTTGCCTGAAATATCCCATGGACAGGGAAGCGTAGCAGGCTACAGTTCATGGGGCTGCAGAGTCAGACATAATTGAGCACATGGCACATTCGCAGAAAAGCCTTACTGGACAAGCTTAAGTCACTTTCTTTTTCCCTAATACTGTAAAATTCTCTATATCACATTCTGCAGGATCACATGCTTATCTTTTCATTTGCTTACTTCAAGTTCCTGGTCCCTCTCGGACCCCCTTGGAGGTCAATTTCATGAAAAGAGTCAACAGTCGGCCTTGTTCAGCCTCATGACCTGGAAAACATCAGGTAGTATTTTGGGAATAAATATACAAATGCAAAAACATTGGAATAAGTGAATGCTCCCCTCGCAGCCCTTCCTGTCTGTATTAAAGGCACCTACAGAGTGCTGTGTACCCTGAAGTTTATAAGAAGGAAGTCTTCCTTCCCACTCCTTCTGTATTCCACATAACTATTCCCACTCTGAGCTTCAAAGAAGGCCTTCCTTTCCCATGAAGATATAAAGTCCAATTAGGTCTGCACTGATGGCAAGGTCCATCTGGACAGGCCATTGCTCTACGGTGACCTGGCCGCGAATCTCGAGATTAATGATAGCTGACAGACGTGGCACCCAGTGTCCTTTCCAATTCCCTCTCCGTCCCAATTTTTGAAGTAAGAATAAGAAGAATAAATAACTCAAGAGGCAAATTTACTCTGTAAAGAAGCTGTTAGTTAAAAGGTACAAGGGGTGCCATGCACCCCACCACCAACAGGAACAGAAGACAGAAATGTAAAACAGGGAAAAATGCTGGAAGAAGGCACTATAACAAATTCTCAACCTCATTAATTTGTCGGAAACAAGGACAAAATATTTTCAAATTCTATATCAACAAACAGAGGCTTTTCACGTGTGAATCTGTGTCTGAGGTATTTCAGGGACACAGTGACCTGGATAAGCCTAACCCCACACTGAAAGGAAGGGCCCCGTTTCTGGGACCACTCATGATTCAGGACATAGAGAACGGTTCTCCCAGTTACTGGTGAGCTCTCCTGGACGGCCTGGGCATGCCAGGCACACTCAAGCCAGCTCCATGGGGTTTTTTATGGTGAAAACTGTAACACACAGTGACCCTGCACAGCTCTAGTGATCTGGAAGGCAAAGGGTATGTGTATTTCCTGGTGATCAGTTAAAATCTTAACCTTGGGAGAGTTCATATAACAGGTTTATATCATAAAGTCAGCATCAGAAAGCATGCTAAGGTAATTGAGTCAGAGATTCTTAGAATGAAACTCCAAGAAATGTCAGAAATGAGGAACACTGCCATAAATAAAGAAGAACTAAAGTAATCTCAACTGCTGAGGAGATTCTGAATTAGGACATTCTAAATTGTATGCCTGTGGTTATATTTGGTAAGAAACTTCTTTAAATCTTATTCCACCAAAGTCTTTAGCTGCCTCAAAACCATTTTGGAAGAGACAAGAGTGTGGGAAGACGCAGTGGTGATGTGGGGATTGAAAACCATCTCCAACTGTCGGGCTGGGAGGGGTCTTCCTGGGCCGCAGAACCTAGACAATCTCGCTCAGAAGGTGCCCACGATGCCTTCCTGGCATGCCTGTGAGTTCATCCCGTGTGTTCTCTTTCAGTCTCACTCTGTACTCATCTTTGAGAGTGACAGAGGATCCTACCACAAACAGAAGTAGGTCCAATTTGGTTCCACCCTGTATATCGCAAACCAAATTGGCCATAAAGCTTATTTTTGACATAGTGCATATTAGCATATGAAACTAACATTTTCAGGATACATTCTGGGAAACTTTCACCAATAAAATACATTATTGTAGATGTAATTTTTCTAAAATATTTTAAATAAAATCCCCAAATATTGTTAGCTGAAAATTATCCAGTGCAAGCCCTGTTGTAGTTGGTGAAAGAAGCCACAGAGAGGCCACAAAGAAGTTGCTGACCTGGTCTGTCAGGGCTGTGTTCTCTGATTCTCAGGCCAGGCTCTCCCCCGACATCAAAATAAAACAGAAAAAATTCCGCATGCATCATCCTGAGAAATGGTTGAAAGAGCAAGAACGTTGAAATCAAAAAGCCTAAGGCTAATTTTACTACTTTTAACTAAACAGCCTTGGGAACATTGATTTCCCTTCTTAGGAAAAAAAAAATAAAAACTGTTTTCATCTATCTATCTCATAGAATTGTCCAGAGGCCAAATATGCTAACAAAATAGAGAAATGAACTCCATGCATATGGAGAGCTAATCTCATAAATTAATTTTTTCCAGTGGCTGTTTTAGTTTATTGACCTCCATTTGGAGGATGAAGGTGATTTTGGTAACTCATAGAATTAGTCTCTTCGCTAATGGTGTTTGGCCAGTGCTTCTATACACACTGGACTTTCCGTGTGACTCATCTGGTAAAGAATCCACCTGCAATGCGGGAGACCTGGGTTTGATCCCTGGGTTGGGAAGACCCCTGGAGAAGGGAAGGGCTACCCACTCCAGTATTCTGGCTTGGAAAATTCCATGATCTTATAGTCCATGGGGTCCCAAAGAGTGGGACACAACTGAGGAACTTTCACTTTCACTTTTCTATACACGTAGGAGTAAAAGGACAGCTGAGTGATTTGAAACTGTGGAAGCTATATTCATTCACTTTAGAAGAAAGCACATTTCCTAGTGTAACTAAATAAAAACTCGAACTCATGGATGATCTCAACATGTTGAAGGAGCAAACAGCCTCACGGTATAACAATGGGAAAACTGGGTTTCTTCTAAAAGTTGACATGCTTCTCTGTCCCCTAAGATGATCATGTGCTGAACACCAAGAATTCTCTCCTACTTCAACTGAATAAAAAGACAGGACCTAAAAAAGTTGCTCTAGTAATTGCAGAAATATTGTTTTTAGAAATGAGATATATGTTACCAAATAGAATCAGAGTGACCATTGTTGCTATCAATTTTTCCTCCAGATAGTCCTTTCTTACGCTATGCATCTCTAGTGTTTGTCTGAAGTCCTTAGTTCAACTGATTTGACCTATATATTGAAATATACTGAATGAATACTAAATCTATTGAAAGAATATTCTCTTGGTCCATCATATACTTCACCTGGGGCTTCTCAGGTTGTGCTAGTGGTAAAGAACCCACCTGCCAATGCAGGCAACATAAAGTGATATGTGAGTTCAATTCCTGGATTGGGAAGATCCCTAGCACAGAAAATGGCAACCCACTCCAGTATTCCTGCCTGGGAAATCCCATGGACAGAAGGGCCTGCTGGGTTACAGTCCATGGAATCAAAAAAGAGTCAGATATGACTTAGTGAATAAATAACCACAATAACATACTTCCTTTTACATCTTCATGTCTTGCTTGCATTAGTCTTAATTTTTAGAGCACATTGGTGCACATTTTATGAAACCCAGGAGTCACCAGACTGGAGCAGTGAATTTCATCTCATCTGAAACACAGACTCCATCTTGGAAGATGTCCGACATGAATTTACCACGGCCCTCCACATCCTCTGCACCTTCAAGTCACCTGACTTAGACATGGGAGCCTCCCTCACCACGGCTGCCAACAAGGAGAAAAGGCATCCCTAGTATTGATATGACAGCTGTTGGTCAGACTCAGTAGCCCAAGGGTCTAGGGCAGCAAAAGGATGCTTCTCTAGAGCATGGTGCTCAGAACTGCATACCTGACATCTTTGACTCTCAGCTTGGAAGGAATCTTGGAACAAAAGATAAAAGAAAACATTTGACTAGCTTGGATTCAGGTAGTAAATGCTTATTTCTCTAATGAAATAGATATTTTATTATTATCTTGGAAGCTCCAAAACAAAAACAATCACCTAAAACAAGTGGCTGTGTCCTGAGAAAGGATCGCTGCTCAGGTCAGACAAGGCCACGAGGTGCCCAATGTTGCATAAACATGTCATTGTTGTCGCTTAGTCTCTCAGTTGTGTCTGACTCTCTGCGACCCCATGTACTGCAGCACACCAGGCTTCCTCGTCCTTCACTATCTCCCAGGGCTTGCTCAAACTCATGTCTACTGAATCGGTGATGCCATCCAATCATCTCTACTCCGTCACCTCCTTCTCCTTCTGCCTTCAATCCTTCCAGGTATCAGAGTCTTTTCCAATGAATCAGTTCTTCACATCAGGTGACCAAAGCACTGAAGCTTCAGTCTCAGCATCACTCCTTCCAATGAATATTCCAGGTTGGATGTGTGTGCACTGCAGGAAGAATGCAGTGTGTTTCAGTACATGTCTGCAGCACTGCCTGCTGCCCAGAGAAGTTACTGAAACTGTTTGCTGGGCTGACAGTTGCCTGGTGATGGCCTTGTAGAGCCTGTTCCTCACCACACAAGGAAAGACATTTTGCAAGATGAAGTAGAGATATTACTGGATTTTCAAATCACTGAAACCTTTTCCCAGTCAGATGTCAGCCTGCCTAGTACTTGCATTCTGCAGCTAACCCTTGCTAATCATCCCAAGATTGATCTAACTCTTCCCTTAAGTCATTGTGCATCATGCCATTTGATTAAAATAAATAATTAGATCATGAGATGTTCTTTCCAAGATTCAGTAGTAAACCATGACAAAAATAACCCCACAAGCAGTCCTTAATTCCATCATCAAAACCCAGCTTGTATTGGTTGAGGAAGGGAGGAGGGAAGACATAGCTTTTCACATTCTGTAAACAGGAATTTATGAAACTGCACAATTATTGTTTTGCTAAATGCAGCCATCTCTCTTTTATAACATGCCCCAATGGCATGCCACATGTCTCAAATGTAGTTTGAAAAACCAGGTGAACAAAAATAAATTTGCTACTAAGAATTTACCTAAATTTTACAATTCTCCGTAATGTGATTTATGAACCCTGTGGTGAAATATATCCAAGGTTTCATTGTATTAATGTCTCTCCCTGAGTTCTCACAAATTCATAATCAATCAAAAGGAGGAAATTTAAAAAGTAGATTAGGCCTCCTAAATAAATTAGTTCAACTACCTCATTAAAAAAATAATCAGAACAGAAGACTTTAATTGAATTAAGCAGCGGGTACCCAAACCATCACTGATGTATTAGTCACCTTGTATCTGGATGTGCAGTCACCTGGCTTGTCTCCCATTCTTTCACTAATCCATCTTACACACTATTCTTAAATTAAAATTTCTGAAGCTCGGAAACATTCACTCATGTCCCATTGCTCTACCAAGTTTCCCTTAATTGCATTCAAGCCCCTCAATTTAGATGCCTCCTTGTTTTACTCCTCTTCCTGGATACTGGCACTTTTCCTATCATTGTTGTTATTTTTTAGTCACTAAGTCATGTCCAACTCCTTGTAACCCCATGAACTGCATCACGTCAGTCTTCCCCATCCTTCACCATCTCCCAGCGTTTGCTCAAACTCATGTCCTTTGAGTCGGTGATGCCATCCAACCATCTCATCCTCTGTCATCCCCTTTTCCTCCTGCCCTCAATTTTTCCCAGCATCAGGGTCTTTTCCAGTGAATCAGTTCTTTGCATCAGGTGACCAGAGTATTGGGCATTTTCCTTGAGTAAATACCAAACCAAGGGAATGCTCTGCTATGTCCCTAGATGTGTTCTGAATAGACCTGTCATCCAGGGCCATTCAGTTTTCTGAAACTTGGAGCACAGTGCATACGAGTACATGTCCTTGAGCCCAGGGGACCCATGCTCCTTCTCCCCAAGTTCAAGCATCGCCTTCACTATGAAGCTGCATCTGACCTCCCAGTCTTATGTGATCTACTCAGAATAAGAAGACACCTCTGCTCATGGTAACAGGGGAATGTTATTATAAGTCTGTCCAGGACAAGGATCACATTGGATTTAGTTTATATCCTTTAGTACCTCATCCAGTAATCTTTCCTTTTCAAGAAAGAAAATTCAGGGACTAAAAGATAAGCTCAAAGTCAGGGTCTGAGTCACCTTCTGCAGAAAATGTTTTAGGATGTGTTCTTTACAGTCACCTCTCAAGTTACAACAAGCAAAAGTAAGAGAAAGGATCTATTTATTCATCAGATTCTCTAGATAATCAGGGTATATATATATATATATATACATATAGTATGTATTTTTTGGCTTCCTATGTGGCTCATACAGTAAAGATTCTGCCCGCAATGCAGGAGACTCCTGACCCAATCCCTGGGTCAGGAAGATCCCCTGGAGAAGAGAATGGCAACCCACTCCAGTATTCTTGCCTGGAGAATCCCATGGACAGAGGAGCCTGGCGGGCTACAGTCTATAAGATAACGAGAACCCAACATACGAGACAGCAAAAGGAACGCAGATGTATAGAATAGACTCGTGGACTTTGTGGATGAGTGTAAGGGTGGGATGATATGGGAGAAGGGCATTGAAGCATGTTAATTTTCATATGTCTAATCAATCGCCAGCCGAGGACTGATGCTCGGGGCTGGTGCAGCGAGATTTCCCGGGGGGGGGGGAGGGAAGAGGGAGGGGGGTTCCGGAGGGGAAGCATATGTAAACCCATGGTGATATCATGACAATGTATGGCAAAAACAATTAAAAAAATAATAAATAAAAAAAATTAAAAAAAATAAAAATAAAAATAAAAGCTAAAAAAAAAAAAAAAAAGATCACAAAGAGTAGGACCCGACTGAGCAACTAACACTTTCACTTTCTTTCTGTGAGGAATCAGCTCGCACAATTAAAGAACTCTAAACATCTGTCATCTGCAAACTAGAAACACAGGAAAGCCAATGACACATTTCAGTCTGAGTCCAAAGACCTTACAACTGGGGGCCAGTGGTGAAAGTTCCAATCCAGGGGCAGAATGTCCCAGCTCAACAGTGAGGGACATTCCTTCCTTCCTCCACCTTCTGTTCTGTTCAGTGCCCCTGTGGATTGGACAGTACTAGGCCTCACTGGGGAGGACCTCCCACCAATTCAAATTCCAACCGCACCCAAAACACCCCCACAGGAATAACAGGAGTTAGGTTTACTCCTGGCATCTTGTGACCCATAAAACTGATACACAGAATTAACCAACCTCATTATTCTTGAGACCAAATACAGCATGACTAGGAGGGAGCAAGGTGCTGAAATCCCATAAACTAATGTCTGGGATGTGGGGCACATTTCATATCTTTAGACTCGATGTATGTGAGCAAATGGCTTTGGACACAGGAGAAATGGAAGAATAGAAAACAAATACACACCTCTCTGAAAAACTCTTTGCTCCTTCTCAAAAAAGTTGTACATAAACAAAAATATAGACTGAACAGTTACCACTGTACTTCTTTGCAGGAAAAAAAATAAAACGGAGAATGGCCACCACGGTATAGCAGAAACATGCTTGGGCTTACAAGGTGAGGAGGGGAGTTTTTGCTGCCTGCAAAAGATTAAGGACAGGATGAACTGTGAAGAGAGGACATGCTCACATCTGTACCTTCACAGGCTGATACCCACACTTCTGGGGCACAGTGAGGGAGATGCTCAAAAGACATGTTATTTTGATTATCATTATCTTGAACTATAAATGTCACTCCTAAGGCATACATGCTTATGACATCTTTGTATTTGCTTTAAAAACTTTCTGTAAAATGCCACCCTAGTAATTAATTCTGCTTAATGGATTTTTTTGTTGCTTTAATCTTGCTTTCAGTGATAATTAACACCTATCAATTCTCACTATAAATGAAAAAGATAATTCAGAGAAAAGGTGGAACTCAGAAGACCCAGCACTGTCATAGTGAAGATAGATTGAAAAAAGGGTAAGATTACATTTACTGAACTTCAAAAGAAAATTATTCATATCAACCCATTAGAACTTAAACACGGTGTACACATTATACTAAATATACAAAAATTGAAAATCAGAACATAGATGAATAATGAACATTTTATCAGATGAAAAAACTCATCACCATATATGCTCTGAGTAAATGTGTCTAGGAGGATGTAAACCGAGGCAGGAAACTTCACAGGCTCATTTTCTACACAAGCAGATCTGGAAGAGATTAAAACACAGTAAAAAGATAGACAGAAAACTCTTCAAGGACAGGGCCTCATCATTTTGCTGGAAACAGAGAATAATTATTAAAGGCATGGAATCCAGAGCCAGCAGGCATTGCTCGAAGCCCCGCTATGCCACTATAATAATGTGACTTTTGGCAAACTGTTTAACCTCTCTGTGGTCAGTTTATTCATCTGCAACATACAAATGAGAACAGGTCCACCTTTGCGAGGTTATTATGAGGACTCTAATAAGCACTTAGAGCTTAGAGCAATGCTTGCTAGTACTGGGTATTTAGGAAGCCTTGGCTTTTATCATTATTTATGGAACTGTCTAGCCTTGCATCCTCCAGAGCATAAAAATACTTGTTGACACTGTTTATAAAAAGACTGAAAAAAGTATCATTGGCAAATTAATAATATGACACTAAATTTACATAAAATGTAATATAGCTGTTAGAATTGCAACAGAATCATAAAAATATTTATTAACCATTAATTATGTGATAGGCATACAGAGTGGTACATACAAAATATGTCTATAAAATAATGAAAATGATTTTTCATTTTTCAAGTCATCATATCCTTTGTTTATCACAAATTAACTACCGCTAGGAAAATGTGAAATAAAACTAAATCATTTTCAGAGGCAAAAATCTGTGTTTTATTAAAAAGAACTGAAGTAAGCAGCAGACTGTTTTAAACAAGAAAAACAATAATGGTAACTAATACATCTAAAATACTGACTACATTTCAAGTGCATACCTACAATTAACAACTCTATGCACTAAAATCCAAGCTGGGACATTAAAGAAGCAACTTTACTAAAGACTCAGACCCAAATACTCAGACTCCAAAGTCCATTTTCACCCCCACCATTTTCCTAATGGGCTTCCCAGGTGGCAAAGTGGTCAAGAATTCACCTGAAAGTACACTAGATGCAAGAGATGTGGATTTGATCCCTAAGTCAGAAAGCTCCCCTGAAGAAGGAAGTGGCAACTTCAGAATTCTGGCTTGGAAAATTCCATGGACAGAGGAGCCAGGTGGGCTATCGTCCATGGAGTCACAAAGAGTAAGACACGACCAAGGATGCAGGCATGCGTTTTCCTAACAGAGTTAAGAAAAATAGACTTGAATAAATAGAAATTCAATCAAATAGAAACCAAACACATTTTTGGAATGTATATTACATGCTGAAGATACTGGAAAAGAAACCCATGGTCTGGAAGATGCATCAACATTTAGGTGAGCAGATGAAGTGGAAAAATGAGAAGGGCTGACAGAGAAGCTGAAACAACAACCAACACATTGACAACCATAGTAGTCGTTAAAGGGCAAATAAAAGATGATGAATGACCTCAGGACAAAGATAGAAAAAAATAATCTCAGTGAATTAGTAAAAATAACATATGGGGAAAAAAGATAAAGGGAGAAGAAGAAAACTAAAAATTAGTAATATAATGTTTGGTTGTAAATATCTTCAGGATGACAAAAGCCAAAATGGTGTCTATTTGTCCTGTTTTCATTAAAAAATTCTGTTATCTAAAAATTGAATCCTTCTGGTAGAGGGAAGGAACAATGGCTAAGATCCATGACAAGGAATCCTCCTCAAGGAAATGTAAGTTTCTGGTTATCTAGATTTCAAATCTCCACAGAAATCATTGTCCTGGGGTCTGGGACAAGAACACTCATGTGTTCCACTGATGACCTAAATTATTCAATTTGTGAATGCATTCCCTGTTCAGGTGAGTAAATATGACAATCAGAGCAAGATGTTCTTGGGGAGAGAATAGACTGACTGCACAGCAAGTTGTTATGCTGGCAGATACCCCAAATCTCACAATATGCGTACATATTCATGTACACTCATGTTCACTACATACAAGTACATACTCACAAAGGAGCAGAAAAGCGGGCCCTGGGATCTACCATTACCTGTTAACCGTCTTGTTAACCACCACACTAATGTCACCTGATAACCATCTTGCTCTCTGACGTCACACTCTGCAGTAGAAAACAATGCTCTCAGAGCTGACAGTGTGCAGCCTGTCAGCATTTACTAAGTGAAAATCCATCCAGGCAAGTAATGGCACTTTAGTCCTTTCAGGAAAGCGGCCAAAGCCCGTGCTCTTCACCTGAGGCAGGTAGTCTCAGTTCTGGTATCTCATTTACCAGGATGACAGGGACAAACACAGACCTTCAGCAAGAACAGGTACGTGGCCCTGAACTTCATTTCACAGAAATAGTGCTGGCTTAACTGAAAACGAAGGTCAGAAATCCCATGCCCTTTCCTGCTCCATATGTCATTAATAATTCTCAGTTGCCCCCATGAATACTCTACAAATAAACTCTAATTTATACAAAATCCCTTGGTAACACTTCATGCATCACCGATGACTCCCAATTACAGAAGAAACAACACAGACACGACTTCACAATTATACTGAGCATAATTCCTTCTATTCTGCAGATTTCTGAGATAATTTTTAAAACTTCATTGCATCAAGGACATCAAGAATGAATACTGATTGTCATTGACCTGGATAAATACAACAATTCTGGTCAAAAAGAGAGAAGAAAATATGAGCAAATCAAAAATAATAAAAAAAAAAAGAGCAGCCTAATCTTGTTTTCAACAAACATGACTGCTTCTTCCCTGTACAGGGATTGTGCTCGGAAGGAAGATTGCAAAGGTGAGCAGGGCACACCCGGACCAAAATTTGCAACCTCATGAGAAGGAAGGAGTAAACCTATCACTAAGTGAGTCAGTCAAGTTTCTCCAGAGAAGTAGCACCTACAGACCAGACGGAGTGTGTGTGTGTGTGTGTGTCTACGCGTGTGTCCACAGAGAGAGAGATTTACCTTAATTGGATCACATGATCGTGGTGGTCTGCAGGGTAAACCAGAAGGCTGGAGGCTGGGGATGAGCTGAGTCCATAGGCCATCAGTTGTAGGATGTCCTCCCACTCAGGGAGGCCAGTCTTCTACTGACCAGTGCACACCCACATACAGAGAGCACTCTGCTTTCCTCAAAGTCCACTGATTTAAATGTTAATAATATATAAATAGGGCTTCCCTGGTGGCTCAGTGGGTTAAGAATCTGCCTGCAATGCAGGATACACAGGAGTTGTGGATTGAATCCTCAGGTCAGGAAGATCTCCAGAGGAAGAAATGAGAACCCGCTCCAGTATTCTTGCCTGGAGCATCCCATGAACTGAGGAGCCTGGGGAGCTACAATCCATAGAGTCGCAAACAGCTGGACATGACTGAAATGATTGAGCATACATGCACATACATCACCTAAAAATGCCTTTGCAGAAACATTAAGGATAAGGTTTGACCAATTATCTGGGTACTTCAGTCTTGACATACAAAATTAACAATCCCACTGAGGCCCTACTATGTATAAGCCCTGGGATGTGTGAAATAGATATTCAAGTTAACTAGTGTTATGTTGAAAGTAAGTAGGGAAAACTTAACAGATTTGACTCACACCATTTTTCTTATGCTGAGTTTTAGAGATAAATTTTAAAAATCAGACATTACTGAGGAGGTAACACAAAATTATTTCTAAATTGAAAAGATTTACAAAGACATGTTTTGTCAGATCAGCTATGGAAAACAGACGAATATGAAGTCTTAGCAAGGTCCTATTTTTAACAGGTTTGAGAACTCACTGAAATAAATTGGGAGCTATTCATAGCAGTGCTGCATGAATTTGAGCTCAGATAGTCATCCAAAGGTATTAAAGACCAGTTGCTCATAGAAAAGGAATCCCAGGCCCATAAGCACCAGACCTGAATCCTACCTGACTTACAGAATTGCAAGGCACAATGCCTGCCTGAAAGATAAAGAAGCAAGATCATTGTTGCTATTCAGTCACTCAGTGGTGTCTGACTCTGCAAGACTGCAGCACACCAAGCCTCCCTGTCCTTCACCATCTCCCAGAGCTTGCTCAAACTCATGTCCATTGAGTCAGTGATGCCATCCACCCATCTCACCCTCTGTTGTCCCCTTAAATGATCCTTAATTTTTCAGAAAATATAGTAAATACTAACAAAGAAACTCTGTAGCATTGAAATAATAATTTAAGTCCCTACAAACTATGACTTTAAAAAGATAATAAACTTGTGAAATCATAGTCTATAAAGGAACATCGTAAGCCCAAGACATGAACCAAAACAAAATCAGATCCACCAAGATGAGAAGCGGGCAGAGTGCCAGAGGAACTATCACACCCTCCTGTCCAGTCTCCTGTTTGATTCCCAAGAGAGTCTTCAGAGAGATGCTCAGATAGCATGTGTGGCAGGCGCCTATTTTGAGCCTCCTCATTGTTGTTGTTCAGCTGCTAAGTTGTGTCTTACTCTTTGCGATCCTCTACACTATAGCCCGCCAGTCTCCTCTGTCCATGGGATTCTCCAGGCAAGAATAATGGAGTGGGTTGCCATTTCCTTCTCAAGGGATTTTCTTGACCCAAGGATCGAACTTTGGTCTCCTGCATTATAGCCATATTCTTTCCTAACTTTGGTCTCCTGCATTATAGCCATATTCTTTCCTATCTGAGTCACTGAGGAAGCCCAATGGTTGTACAGCTCTGTATATATTCTAAAATCAATGAAGTGCACACTTTAAGTAGGTGTACACTTTGGTATGGGGCTTCCCACATGGCTCAGTTTACTTGAACCCGGGTCTCCTGCTAAGCCACCAGGAAAGTCCAATATGTTTATTAGTAATTGTTAAATAACACTGCAGATGTTCTTTGACTACAAAATTATGCTTACAAGAAATTGATCGCCAATCCACATGCCCCATTTTAGTATTTAAGAAATGTTGAACCTGACAAAAATTTCCAAAGAGCTAAGTAGATGAACTGCAGTTCCCTATTGCAAGGAGGCTCATTGCATTCACACCGACTGGAAGACCAGAAAGGATGAGGCGAAGGCTTTGAAGCACGTTTTCAACCATGAGATCATTTCAGGTCTGATTGAAGCTATATTTTCACTTTTATGAGGGCTGTAATCTCTGCTTTGGAGCCCCAAATGGAGAAATATTTCTGTGCTAAGTGTCACCTTTCTACTTCGTGACGAGTAATGATTCACCTGTGATTATATGCTTCACTTTTTTCACCTAAAATGATCTTAATTAGGCTTCATGGCAGTAAATCTTCAGAGGAGAAAGAAAACAGTCACAAGCCAACCAGGCCTGGGGGTGCAGGTCTGTACCTTATCAGAGTCCTTCCCTAGGTGAGTGGACACTGTGGGTCCCTTGTACCTTTGGGGGCTTTGCCTTTAGTTTGGTTCCAGGATGAGTGTACAGTGTGGATCTGTGACCCCTCAAGAAGAGCTCAGCCCTCTCACCGGACAGCGTCTGTCACGGCCCTCCGCAACTGCCTTGTCCCTCATCCAGCTTCCTTCCCTGGTCTCCCCATGACCTTTCATTAGACTGGCGCTAAAGCCTGACTTGTGGACATTCAGCCTGAAACACAAGGCAGCAAAGATGTTTTTAAGGACAAGGCTTCTAGCATCAAGGTCCATGGGCTCTGTGTCATGTTCATCATCTTAAAGCCCCCGCTTCTTCTTCCAGCCAGTTCTCCAAATCCAATTACATGAAAGATGAAAGCAATGATGCATCACCTCCTTCAGACTTGGCCAATATCATAGGTTTTATCTTCATCTGGGTCCTGTGGGACAGGAACCGGGGGACTTGGTCTTCTGGAAAATGTTCTTTCCAGCTAGCATATCCTTGCCAAGAATGTCCCGGCTCCCCTGTCAGCCCCTCCTCCTCTGTCAGCCCCCCAAGTCCATGTGGGGACATCCAAATTATGAGGCTCTCACCCTCCTACACATGGCTGAAGCTGCTCCAACTGCTCAAAAATACTTCAAAACAAAATATTAATAATTGGCAATGACAAAAAGATGAATGACAAACACAATCAGTAATATTCACACTGAAAAATGAATGCACTTAATTACAATAAAAATGTACTATAGATGGGACAACCATAGCTAAAATGAGCTCAGGAAAACAGCATTTTGCTCATTCTGCTGTTCCTGCTCTTAGTTACAAAATATCACTGTTTCTGAGAAAGTGTGAGCATGAGGTAACCCCACTCCTGTTCACAAGCCCCATGTGAGACCTGAGTCCCTCTGCAGAAGCATTGTCTCTAATGAGTGGGGCTCCTGGAGGTGACCCTGAGGGCACTGATTGAAGATCTGGAAGGGCTATCTTTAAAAGACTTGAATCTGTCATCACCTATCTCAGTCAGCATTTTATTAACCTCACTTCCTGAGTTCCCACTTTCATGGATGTGTCTGAAGATAAACTTGAGTAATGATCTCTTCAGAGACAAGCTACACTGCCCACCACCCAGGGCAGTACACGGATCATCACACTTTGAACCAGCTTTCATACTTATTTAGTGGCTCAGTCACGTCCAACACTTCGCCACCCCAAGGACTGTAGCCCACCAGGCTCCTCTGTCCATGGGACAGAGAATAGACAAGAATATTGGAGTGCCTTGCCATTTCCTTCTCCAAGGGATCTTCTTGACCCAGGGAACAGATCCTGCATTGTGGGTAGATTCTTTACCACTGAGCCTTCGTTGGCAGGTGGGTCCTTTACTGCTGAGCCACCAGGGAAGCCCGACTTTCATACTACATTTGTTTTAATACAGGTTGATGAACTGTGTTGGGACTCTACTTGCAAGGTAGCAAAGCGAAGTGGGAGATACACAGATGTCTGGAAAGAGCAGGTCTTGTGATCTAGAGAATCACAAGATTCTCTAGATCCCACCCCTGGGCACAGTCTGGGTTGTTTTAGGTTTTGTCTTTCTTGCACAAATGGGCTCAGTGGGGTTCTTTGACTCACTAGTTGTACAATGCATTTTGCTCATAACTATGTTTTCATTACTGTCCATGTAAGAAGTAAAATTTCTGCTTGCAAAATGAAAAATAAATCAGATAAGAATTTTAAGTCTGTGTGTTGTCTGTGACATAAATAGCAACTGATCCATGTAACACTGCAGGAGATTTCTTTGATGAGGAACTCTTTCTATCTGGATATAAGGAAAATATGACACTGAAAAGAGACAGGCGTCAATCAAAAGAAAGACAAAGAACACCAGTACTGAAGATGAGATGACATATAGTGTCCTAGAGTTGTTTTGCCAAGGACTTAGGAATCCAGCCAGGGACCTCCCAGAGCCCTATTGGCCTTCAAGGTGGCGAGTCTGAGAAAAGCCCATAGACTGGTGTTTATCTCTGTGCTGATATCGAGATGCAGCTGTGGAAAAGCCCTGAGCAGCGTGGGGACCACATGCTCTTGCAGGGTCTGGGTCTCTTAGAGCAGGGACTGATTCCCATGGGAGTTAATGACACCTTAAAGCAGAAAGTCCATTCCAATCACAGGAATACTGAGTAAATGGAAAAGACACATCACGGTCATCCATTTCGCGTGATGGAGAAGGAAATGATGACAGGCAGCCGGGGGTCTTTACCAGTTGATCTGTTACTGTAAACACTTCACCTCCCAACTGTGCACTTGAACCTGGAACAGTCTGGCTCCTGCGGGCAGGGCCTGAGCTCAACTCCTGGGCTGGGCATTCAGCACGCCTGCCACCAAGACCCAGCCGAGTGGAGGGTGAGGGCGCTGCTGAAAGAACTTTACTGCTGCAGACACTCTATCAGGGTCCTTTTAAATTAAAAATTACTTTAAATAGCTGAAAGAGGAAAAGTGACTTGTCCAGTCACTACTACAAGCAGCAGATTTTTTTTTTTTGGTTTGCAGAACTTTTATATTCTTTTTTTTTTAATTTTTATTTATTTATTTTTTTTCTTTACATTATCGTGTTGGCTTTGCCATACATTGACATGAATCCACCATGGGTATACATGTGTTCCCCTTCCAGAGGCCCTCTCCCACCTCCCTCCCGATTCCATCTCTCTGGGTCATCCCGATGCACCAGCCCTGAGCACCCTGTATCAAGCATCAAACCTGGGCTGGCAATTGATTTCACATATGATGATTTACATGTTTCAATGCCATTCTCCCATATCATCCCACCCTTGCCCTCTCCCATAGAGTTCCAAAGACTGTTCTATACATCTGCATCTCTTTTGCTGTCTCACATACAGAGTTATTGTTACCATCTTTCTAAATTCCATATATATGCATTAGTATATTGTATTGTTGTTTTTTCTTCTGGCTTACTTTACTCTGTATAATAGGCTCCAGTTTCGTCCACCTCAGTAGAACTGATTCAAATGTATTCTTTTTAATGGCTGAGCAATATTCCATTGTGTTTATGTACCACAGCTTTCTCATCCATTCATCTGTTGATGGACATCTAGATTTTTTTAAATAACTGAATATGCACTGAAATACATGCTCTGTATGTCAATGAAAGAAGAATGTCAAACACTGTGCCTGCAAGTGTTCACTTATAACATTTATGGGTCAAGAACCTTTTAGAAATAAGAACACAAGAGATATAATATTAAAATGATAACAGAATAGTTACTCTTTGCAAAAAAAGAAAATAATTTTGGCTGCACCGCACAGTATGTGGGGTCTTAGTTCCCTGACTAGGGATTGAACCCATGCCCCCTACATTGGGTGCATGGACTCTTAACCCCTGGACAACCAGGGAAGTCCCAAAATATCCTTTGGATGATGGTGAAAACACTTAAATATTTTCACTATTTTGGAGTCATATTACATTGCCAATTACAGAGATGCCAGTTAATAAATACTTCTGCTTGAAAGAAAGCTGAATAAATATTTGCAATAAATGCGTCTTGATAACTAAAAATATTATACTTTTCTGATCCTTTGAAGCAATCAATGACATATGTATTTAACATAATATTGCATCTTAAAAAGTCAATAGGGAGAGAAGCCAACGCTGCGGGTGGGTAGAGGAGCACTCGGCGCCTCCGGGAGGGGACTGCGCCCGCCCCATCTGAGTCCCGAAGCACGGCCAGACCAGGGTGTCCCTCACTGTGAAGAAACTTCTCATCACTAAACTAGAGGTTCTGCCACCATCAGTGCAGAGATAAAAGAGCCCTGAGGCTACTGGAAGACAGGAGACTAAACCCAGACCCTGAGAATTCCAGAAAACTCCTGCATCCAAGAGTTAATTAATTGATAGGAACTCATCAACCTCCTCCATACCAAAACTGAAATTAATCAACCCCCAAGGGCCAACAAGCTCCAGAGTAAGATATACCAAGCAAATTCTCCAGCAACGCAGGAACACTGCCAGGAGCTTCAATACACAGGTTGCCCAAGGTCACACCAAGTCCACCGACACCTCAGATCTCTTTACTGGACACTCCATTGTTAGTTACAGTGAGGAAACCCAGATCCACCCACCAGAACACCACACAAGCTTTCCCATCCAGGAAACTTCTACAAACCACACATCTAACCCCTCCCATAGTGAGGAACCCCCACAATAAAGGGGCAACACAGCAAGATAAACAAGATGAAAAGGCAGAGAAATACCCAGCAAGTAAAGGAACAGGATAAATATCCCCTAGACCAAACAAAAGACGAAGAGATAGGATGTCTACCTGACAAAGAATTCTGAATAATGATAGTGAAAATGATCCAAAACCTGGAAAATAAGTTGGAGATGCAGTTCAATAACCTGCAGGCAAGGATTGAGAAGATGCAGATAAGCTTTAACAAGGACTTAGAAGAAATGAAAAAGAGTCAAAATACAATAAATAATGCAATAAATGAGATAAAAAACACCCTGGAGGGAACCAACAGTAGAATAACAGAGATAGAAGACAGGATAAGTGAGGTAGAAGACAGAATGGCAGAAATAAATGAAACAGAAAGGAAAAATGAAAAAAGAATTAAAAGAAATGAGGACAATCTTAGAGACCTCTGGGACAATATTAAACGCACCAATATTCGAATCATAGGAGTCCCAGAAGAAGAAGACAAAAAGAAAGACCATCAGAAAATTCTTGAAGAGATAATTGTTGAAAATTTCCCTAAATTGGGGAAACAAATAACATCTCAGGTCCAAGAAACACAGAGGGTCCCAAATAGAATGAACCCCAAACGGAACACCCCAAGACACATATTAATCAAATTAACAAATATCAAATACAAAGACCAAATATTAAAAGCAGCAAGGGAGAAGCAAAAAATAACTCACAAGGGGAATCCCATAAGGATAACAGCTGATTTCTCAATAGAAACGCTTCAGGCCAGAAGGGAATGGCAGAGCATTCTTAAAGTCATGGAAGAAAACAATCTACAACCCCGATTACTGTACCCAGCAAGGATCCCATTCAAATTTGAAGGAGAATTCAAAAGTTTTTCAGACAAGCAGAAACTGAGAGAATTCAGCAACACCAAACCAGCCCTCCAACGAATGCTAAAGGATCTTGCCTAGATAAGAAACACAAATGGGGTAGATAATCTCGAACCCAAAACAATAAAATAAATGGCAACAGGAGCATACTTATCAATAATTACCTTAAATGTAAATGGGCTGAATGCCCCAACCAAAAGACAAAGATTGGCCGATTGGATACAGAAACAAGATCCCTATATATGTTGTCTACAAGAGACCCACCTCAAACCTAGGGACACATATAGACTGAAAGTTAAAGGCTGGAAAAAGATATTCCATGCAAATAAAGACCAAAAGAAAGCAGGAGTGGCAATATTCATATCTGATAAAGTAGACTTTAAAATAAAGGCAGTGAAAAGAGATAAAGATGGACATTACATAATGATCAAAGGATCAATCGAGGAAGAAGAAATAACAATTATAAATATTTATGCACCTAACATAGGAGCTCCACAATATGTAAGGCAAATGCTAACAAATATGAAAGGGGAAATCAACAACAACACAATAATAGCAGGAGACTTTAATACATCACTCACACCAATGGATAGATCAACTAGACAGAAAAGTAACAAGGAAATTCAAACTTTAAATGAAACAATAGACCAACTAGACCTAATTGATATCTATAGGTCATTCCACCCCAAAACAAGGAATTTCACCTTTTTCTCAAGTGCACACGGGACCTTCTCCAGGATAGATCACATCCTGGGCCATAAATCTACCCTTGATAAATTCAAAAATATTGAAATCATCTCAAGCATCTTTTCTGACCACAATGCAGTGAGATTAGATATCAACTACAGGAGAAAACCTCTCAAAACTTCCAACATATGGAGGCTCAACAACACACTGCTGAATAACCAACAAATCGCAGAAGAAATTAAAAATGAAATTCAGTTATGCATGGAAACGAATGAAAATGAAAACACAACAGCTCAAAACCTATGGGACACTGTGAAAGCAATGCTAAGGGGAAAGTTCATAGCAATACAAGCTCACCTCAGGAAACAAGAGAAAAATCAAATAAATGACCTTACTATACACCTAAAGCAACTAGAAAGGGAAGAGATGCAGAAGCCCAGGTCTAGTAGAAGGAAAGAAATCTTAAAGATCAGGGCAGAAATTAATGCAAAGGAATCAAAAGTGACCATAGCAAAAATCAACCAAGCCAAAAGCTGGTTCTTTGAGAAGATAAATAAAATTGACAAACCATTAGCCAGACTCATCAAGAAACAAAGGGAGAAGAACCAAATCAATAGAATTAGAAATGAAAATGGAGAGATCACAACAGAAAACACAGAAATACAAAGGATCATAAGAGACTATTATCAGCAACTATATGCAAATAAACTGGACAATTTGGATGAAATGGACAAATTCCTAGAAAAGTACAACTTTCCAAGACTAAACCAGGAAGAGATAGATAATATTAATAGACCCATCACAAGCACGGAAATTGAAACCGTAATCAGAAATCTTCCAAAAAACAAAAGCCCAGGACCAGATGGCTTCACAGCTGAATTCTACCAAAAATTTAGAGAAGAGTTAACACCTATTCTACTCAAACTCTTCCAGAAAATTGCAGAGGAAGGTAAACTTCCAAACTCATTCTATGAGGCCTCCATCACCCTAATTCCAAAACCCGGCAAAGATGCCACAAAAAAAGAAAACTACAGGCCAATATCACTGATGAACTTAGATGCAAAAATCCTCAACAAAATTCTAGCAAATAGAATCCAACAACACATCAAAAAGATCATACATCATGATCAAGTAGGCTTTATCCCAGGGATGCAAGGATTCTTCAATATTCGTAAATCGATCAATGTAATACACCACATTAACAAATTGAAAAATAAAAATCACATGATTATCTCAATAGATGCAGAGAAAGCCTTTGACAAAATTCAACATCCATTTATGATAAAAACCCTCCAAAAAGCAGGAATAGAAGGAACATACCTCAACATAATAAAAGCTATATATGACAAACCCACAGCAAACATTATCCTCAATGGTGAAAAGCTGGAAGCATTCTCCCTGAAATCAGGAACAAGACAAGGATGCCCACTCTCACCACTACTTTTCAACATAGTTTTGGAAGTCTTGGCCACAGCAGTCAGAGCAGATAAAGAAATCAAAGGAATCCAGATTGGAAAAGAAGAAGTAAAACTCTCTCTGTTTGCAGATGACATGATCCTCTATATTGAAAACCCTAAAGACTCTACGAGAAAATTACTAGAGCTAATCAGTGAATATAGCAAAGTTTCAGGATATAAAATCAACACACAGAAATCCCTGGCATTCCTATACACTAACAGTGAGAAATCAGAAAGAGAAATTAAGGAAACAATCCCATTCACCATCGAAACAAAAAGAATAAAATACTTAGGAGTATTTCTACCTAAAGAATCAAAAGACTTGTATATAGAAAACTATAGAACACTGATGAAAGAAATCAAGGAGGACACAAACAGATGGAGAAATGTACCGTGCTCATGGATTGGAAGAATCAATATAGTGAAAATGAGTATACTACCTAAAGCAATCTATAGATTCAATGCAATTCCTATCAAGCTACCAGAGGTCTTCTTCAAAGAATTAGAACAAATAATTTCTCAATTTGTATGGAAATACAAAAAACCTCGTATAGCCAAAGCAATCTTGAGAAAGAAGAATGGAACTGGCGGAATCAACCTACCTGACTTTAGGCTATACTACAAATCCACAGTCATTAAGACAGTATGGTACTGGCACAAAGACAGAAACATAGATCAATGGAACAGAATAGAAAGCCCAGAGATAAATCCACGCATCTATGGACACCTTATCTTTGACAAAGGAGCCAAGAATATACAATGGAGAAAAGACAACCTCTTTAACAAGTGGTGCTGGGAAAACTGGATAGCCACTTGTAAAAGAATGAAACTAGATCACTTTGTAACACCATACACAAAGATAAACTCAAAATGGATTAAAGATCTAAGCATAAGACCAGAAACTATAAAACTCCTAGAGGATAACATAGGCAAAACACTCTCCACTATAATCCAAAGTGGGATACTCCATGACCCACCTCCCAGAATATTGGAAATAAAAACACAAATAAACAAATGGGACCTAATTAAAATTAAAAGCTTTTGCACAACAA